>JAUUDY010604990.1:5765-17848 GCA_032361765.1 Panulirus inflatus | reverse complement strand
CACGTAATCCAATAACGCTCTCTGGCCATCTCTCCTACTTACATACGTATACTTATGTATATCTCTCTTTTTAAACCGGGTATTCCCAATCATTAGTCTTTTTTCAGCACATAAATCTACAAGCTCTTCACCATTTCCATTTACAACACTGAACACCCCATTTACTCTAATTATTCCCTCAACTGCCACATTACTCACCTTTGCATTCAAATAACCCATCACTATAACCCTGTCTCGTGCATCAAAACTACTAATACACTCACTCAGCTGCTCCCAAAACATTTGCCTCTCATGATCTTTCTTCTCATGCCCTGAGATTGGCTGTTGGTGGGATGTCTGATCTTCACCTGATGGAGGTGAGGGTGAAGATTTGTAGAGGCTTTTGAGAAAGAGGAAAGGATATGACTGAAAAATGGGTGGTGAAAGAGAGTTTGGAAAAGAGTTTTGTGTAAAGAAATACCAGGAGAGATTAATTGTAGAGTAGCAAAAGTTAAATGAAATGAGGGTAGTGAGTAAGAAATGGGAGGTATTTAGGGAAGCAGGTCTGGTACATGTAAGAGAAAAATGTGGTATGTGAAAGTTGGGATGTGGGCAGGTGAGAAACAGTAGTGAGTGGTAGAGGTGATGAAGTTAAGTTGCTAGTGAAAGAGAAAAGAGAGGTGTATGGGCATTACTTACAGGAAAGGAGTGCTAATGAATGGGAGATGTTCAAGCGAAAGTGGCAGGAGGTTCAGATGAAGGTGTAGGTGCTGTAAAAAAGGGCAAATGAGAGTTAGGATGTGCAAGTGAAAACAAACTTTAGGAAGGATTAGAAAATGTTTTGCAAGGAGGTTGATAGCATTAGAAAAAAAGAGAACAAGTGGGAACATTTGTGAAAGGGACAGATGGGGAGGTGGTAACAGGCAGAGATGAGGTGAAGAGGAGATGGAGTAAATACTTTGAAGGACTGTTTAATGTTTGATGATAAGGTAGCAGATGTAGGATGACTGGGTCAGGGAGGTGTACAAAATGAGTTGTGGCAAGTGGTAAGTAAGAGAGAGGTGTGGTAGTAAGATGAGAATGTAAGAGAGAGCTGAAGAAGGTGTCCTGAAATGGTTTGGACAAATGGAGAAGATGAGAGGGAAGGATGACTCAGGGTATATGTGTCAGGTGTAGAATGAACAGGGAAAAGCAAGAACCCATGGAGTGAGGATGGAGTGAAAGGTGCTTGAAGGCTCAGGGTCTGAACCTGTGGGAGGGTGTGAGGTGTGCAAGGGATTGAACAAATTGGAGTGATGAGGTTTATAGGAGATGAAATGCTCTAAATGGAGTGAACTAGGGTATGTGAAGCAGTTGGGGAAACCATGGAAAGGTCTGTGGGGCTTAGTTGTGGTGAGCATATGAAGCCTTTTCTTCATGTTTCTGGTGCTACATTGCTGATTTAGGAAATAGCATGTATGTATTAAAAGATTACAGAGTAATATACATACACATCATAGTACATATGAAGCACTTATTTCAACATGTTAATGTATCTTTTTCTGCTAGGTCTATTGTTTGTCAACTTGGTGCCACATATAGAATTTCTGCTGATAGGAATGTATTTTTTTTTCACATTATTCACCACTCCAGATGGACAACCATCTGTTTATATCCAGAAATATGTGTACTGCATGTGTGGTGTGTATTTTACAAACTCCCTAGCCAGTGTTGATAAAATGAGATATATCTTGGTAACATGGACTTTAGAAATGACATACCAACCAGCCATAGCATTGACAGTGTTATAGTTCAAATCCAAGCCTTCATTTGCAGTGAAACAATCATCTCGGTATAAAAACATGACATGTACTTGTTCAGTTATATGTGGGAATTCCTCATGTGTCTCTTCCCTACAACTCCAAGGGCAGAGATGGTCAGAGTACAGTAGTTTCAAGGAAGTGAAGTAAGTCTCTTGGACAAAAACGAGTGAGTTGATGAGAGTTAGTGTGATAAAATAGGGTCAAATTCTTACTCAGAGTTGTGAGTTCTAGTTAGGAATGCTGGAGGCACACCAGTTATCTTGAGAGAGTGTCTCTTCCTAAAGTGTGAGTCAAGCAATTACAGAGTGTGCCAGAGGCAGACTGAGGCCAGAGCCCTATGGTGTTTTCACAGATGGGCAACAGTTACCACCTTCAGTTTCCACAAGGAGTCTCGCTGAGCACCAGCTCTCTCTTCAGATATTCTTCTCAACCCACATGCAGGTAAGCTGAAATTAGTCCCATCACAGCATACTCGTAAGTACTCCTGAAGTGTGACAAGTGAAATAATTACAGTGTTACTTGATTAACGAAGTACTAGTGTTATGAAATTTGTGTGTTCATATGTTCTGTTCATTAGGATATGTCTGGCAGGCATATTCTCTCTTTTTTCAAGTACTCTTTTTTGTTCTTTGCTGTAAGGATGTGTACTTTGAAAGAATGTCTTCATTTCTACTGTGAATTTTCATAATTCTAGAATTGCATACGTGCCAGAATTTAAAACTGTTTTTTCTTCTAACACATCCCTAATTGATGAGCATAATCAATAATTGATATTTTGGACTGCTGAAGGGTTTTACTGGGTCATCATCTGTCCATTATACTTAATTGTTAGGTCAAGTATGAATCTTCACACACTTAGTAACATCTTGACAGATATGTTTAGCACACCTTGCAAGTGGTGTGATATGGAGTGAGGATGATCCTGCATACCTTTTGCTGCCCTTTTCCTAGTAGCCCCTGTTGTGTGATGGATGGTGAGATGGAACTAGTTGGGGTAGAATAGGTGCATTTGGGAAGAAAAATGGTTGAGTAGATGTTCTTGGGATAAGGCACAGGGAATCCAGTTGTCTTGAATCTTTAAAGAATACCGAGACAAAAACTGGTGGATTTTATGACAGTGCTGCGGGATTCCTTCTAGCTTACTTTACTATCCAGAGTGACCCTAGGAAGCTTTGTGGACCAAACAACTTGGAGGGGACTGGCCAAGGAAGACAAGGTTGGATGGGAGACTGGTAGTGACAAGGTCAATGGTGCTCAAGCACTTGAGGCTGCTAAGGATGTTCTGATGAGTTGTGTAACTGCGAAAGGTGTTGTCAACACTGATTCCAATTGTATAGTTGTTAAGGAGGTACATCCATTTGTGGACCTGTTATAAGGATGAGGAAGTAAATGGATCCCACTTCTGTAACCTTTTTGATGCCACAGGTGAGATTCTGGAAGTGGAGATGCCCCTTGGATGCGTACAGCCTCATGGTGCTTAACGAGAAACTACGAGGTATCATGTACTGTGTATGGCCTTTTTCTGGGGATTATGTTGTTGGTCTTGTGTTTAAATGCTTTTGGAAGATGACGAAAGAGATTGTAGAAGCACTGGTAACACAACAGTGTCATAAGATATCAATATGTATAGGGAAGTGCTTATGGGTGAGCTGCAAATACAATAGTTGCTGCTGATAAGGGAGCAAGAATTGAGGTAGGAGTGTCATGATGCTGCTGCAGGAGCCCTTAGGTGAGTCATTTCCTGGTCTTGTGGTGCTGCTGAAGGAGGGAAAAGACGTTGCTCCAAGGTCAAATGGTTGTACTACAGGAAGGAAGTATTACTGAGGTTTTATATTTATGTTAGAGAAGGGAGAAAATATTGCATTGGACCCATAGTAACACTGCAGGAGAGTTGCTGTTGAGGTGCTGTGGCTATGTTGCAGGTGCTACAGAAGGAAGAAGGGATTGCTGAAGGTCTGCAGGAGGAAGAAGGCATTGCCAATGTTCCATGGTTGTGTTGCAGGAGGGAAGAGACATTGCTGAGATACCTTGGTAATGGTTCAGTAGGGAAACATTGCTAGGCCCATAGTTGTAGTAAAGGAGGGAAAAGATATTGCTGAAGTTACATATAGTGCTGCTGCTGAAGGGAAATAGCAGGGCATAGGTCACTTGGCTCAAGATGTTTTGAAGCAGAAATATATGCCTTGATGTCTTAGGTGACTGACTCTCATAGTTGTAGAGCCCAGGAATAAGGCTTAAGGAGCTATGAATGTGGGTCATTCATTCCAGGATGTGAATTTTGGAATCATGTAAGAAAAGCAGTAATATGATGCAGTATTAAGGTGTGAATTATGATTTGTAGTGATGCATCATGTGAGGTTGGGTCCTTCACATCAAAGGAAAGGACTTAGAGTGTTGTAAGGTGGGCATTGCTTCATACTATTTGGTTGTCATGTCCCTCTTTGCATGGAACAACCAGTTCAATCTCACCTGAATAGTCTTTGTGTTACTATATTGTTTTACTCTATATGTAAATTTAACTCAATATATCCCTGTGTGTTGTAGAAGTTGACTGTTGACTAAGAGGGGAAAGAGCTGCTGTAACCCCCCCTTTCTTGTATGTTAATTTTCAAAAAATAGAACAAGTAAGGGGTGCTCATCCCCCTTGAAGACTCAGGCTGGGGTGTCTTAATGTATTTGGATGTACACATGATAAGAAAGAAGAGATAGGTAGCATATGTGAGGAAAGAAACCTAAGTATTTTGACATTAAGTAAAACAAAACTTATGGGTAAAGGGGAAAAATGGTTTGGGAAAATGTCTCAGTGGTAAACTCAGGGGTTGGTCTGAGGGTAAAAGCTAAAAAAGGGGTAGCACTATTGCTCAAACAAGAGTTGTGAGAATATGTGTGAGTGTTGGGAATTGAATTCCATTCTGATGTGGGTAAAAGTGAAAGTGGAGCACAACTGATTTGTGATTATTAGTGTTTATGCACTTGGTCATGAGAAGAAAGAATATGAGAGACAAGTGTTCTGAGAGAAGCTGAGTAAGTGTGTCAGCAGTTTTGATGAACAAGACTGGGTAGTGGTGATGGACAATGTAAATGGGAAACTGAATAATGAGGTACGTGAGGATATAATTGGAGGGCACAGGTTATTCAGTAACATGAATAGAAATGGAGAAAGCTTATGGGGTTGTGAGCTGAAAAAGGGCTGGTGATTAGGAATACCTAGCTTATAAAGAGGAACATACACAAGTATACCTGTGAGTCCATGGGGAAAATGAAACATGATTAGTTCCCAGGTGCACTTCGAGTAATAGTCACATCATCAGGGGAGACACAAGAGAGAAATATAACAGTCAGTTGCTATACATTGAAGTGACGAAGATAGGACGCCATTTGGTAAACATGCGATTGTCCAAGACGAAAGTGCACTTGGGAACTTATCGTGTTTCATTTTCCCCATGAACTCACAGGAATATCTTGATCATGCGTAAAATTGCGATCCTTTCCATACACAAGTATATACACAAGTATATACACAAGTAGGAAAGATGGTAAGCAGGCATTATTGGATTATGTACTAATTGATAAGCATGCAAAAGAGTGACTCTTGGATGTGAATGTGTTAAGAGGTGTAGCTGGTGGGATGTCTGATCATTACCTAGTGGAGATGAAGGTGAAAGTTTGTAAAGGTTCTCAGAAAAGAGGAAAAATATGGGTGAGAAATGGGTGGTGTAAGTGATTGTAGAAATGAGACGTAATATGAAGAAATGCCAGAAGTGAATGAGTGTAAAATGGCAAAAGTTAAGAAAGTTGGGGGAGTAGGAGTGGGTGAGGAGTGAAAGCTGTTTGGGGAAGCAATGTAGCCTGTGCAAGAGAAGTATATGGCAAGTGGAAGATGGGAGGTGGGCAAGTGAGAAAGGTTGGCGAGTGCTGGGATGACAAAGTAAAATTGCTATTCAAAGTAGAGGTCTATGGGCATTACTTAACAGGGAAGGAGTGCTAATAATTGGGGGATGTAGAAAAAAAAGTGGCAGAAGGGCAAGAGGAATGTGCAGGGGTTGAAAAATAGGGCACACAGAATTGCGGTGAGTGAGTATCAGGAAAATCTAGGGAGAGTAAGATATGGTGAGGAGATAGAGTTAGTATTTTGAAGGATTGTTGAATGTGTGTCAGATGCAAAGTTTTTGGGTAGGGAAGGTATGCAGATTGAGAGAGTTTGGGTCGGGGAGGTATGCAGAGTGAAAGAATTATGGAAAGTGGTTTTGTGAAGAGAGTAAAAAATGGTAAAATGTGGCAAGGCAGATGGAGTATTGCAGTTGAATTTCTAAAGAAAGTTCATTAACTTCCTGTCAGTGAGGTTCTCATATATTTTCGTTTGGTTGCATTATGAAACATTTCACTGCATTATTGTAGGTTTAATTACTTTGATTTTTCCATGTTATTACTATTTTAGGCTTAGTACATTTTACTTTCATTCCTTTATTTTGTTACTGTACTCAATTACTATATCATACAATGTATCCTTCCCTTCTTTCTAGACTGTTTAGTTCCAGTTCTTTTAGACTTATATAATACTCTCAATTTTATTTGTAAATTGCTTTCAGTTCTCCTGAGAATTAATATCCAGTTTTTATTGGCAACCATATGGCACAACCATATTTAGTTTTGCTCCTTCAATAAACTGAACATTTTTATCATATGGCTTTTCTCTCTCACACTCATCACCTTAATCACAACTACACCTTTTATGAACTTCAAACTCCAGCTATTCATATACTTGTTATCTAGATCAGGGTTAGATAAACCTGGGCATATAACCAAAGGTGGCACATGAAGAGATTCTTTGTTGCACGAAAAGGAATTTTACATGTGGCAATGGGAATGATAATGATTAAAAGAGCTTTTTTTATTTACAGTTGCTGCTTTATTAGTGTTGATATATCAGATTTAAGTAACATAATGTAGATAATATAACACAATCTTAACAAATGTATGTTAAAATTATAATATTGCATGTTACATTTGAAAAAAAAAATAGTGGTATGTGTTGAAGGTCCTGTGAGTAAGAGTGGTATGCAAGTAGCAACACATTACTCACCCTTCTTCTAGATCTTTAAGATGTTCTTTACTTTCGATCCTTTTATTGTTATTTTGTAGTGAGCTACCATTACTTTTTTTGTTGTTCCTTCACTTATTTGTTCAAAACTTTCTCCTCGACATGATCACACACAAACCTCTTGCCACCAAATTCCTACTCCCATCCCTATTTCCTAGATGAACTCCATAGCTTCCCCTCCTTTATTTGACAGGTCCCCACCAATTTCACACGAGGATGCCATCTTCAGCCTTTTAATCCATTAGCCTGATGTACTGCAGCCATACTGATGCAACAAAAATTCCTTTCTGTAACACCATGTACTACTACCCATGGGTATACCTCTGACCTCATCTCTGGCCAGAACCTTTCCCACCAGCACCAGATGTCCAACCACCTAAAGCATATGCATCACTCATGAACAGTGTTCTCTGCAGATAAAACAGGGTGTTGTAGGAATGCATTCTTGCGTCACTCCAAATCTTTTCCTTTCTGCAACCATCGTCTTGTGATGATGGCAAGACTGGTATTTACATCTTAGAGGAAGGACCTGATGCCTTGCAAATCTTACTCTCTCAAGAATACTTCCTCCCTCCTGCAACACAATCATGGAATGTTGGCAAAGCCTCCAACCCCTCCTGCAGCACACCCGGAGACCTGTCCTGCATTAATACCATAAGACCAGGAAACAACTGATCTCCCTGCATCAGGACCACAGGATTCCTGCCACACCTCTCTTTCTGCCCCTGCACCAGCAGTAACAACTATTCTAGCAGCCTGCCAGTATGCTCCAGCTCCCTGTACATTGATATAGCTGGTGTTACTAAACTCCCCTTTCATGTGGTTACACTGTGAGGGAGAGATTACCATCAATGAAACTGTATCAAAGTCAGTACATGTAGTACAGTCTCGTCAAGGAACATCTCACTCCTAGAGGATCCATGATTTTCTTACTTCTAGTTGAAGCACTGCAGTGCTGCCTCACAGTAGCAGGAACCCCATTGAAAATGTCCTGGGGTTGCATAATGCCATAGTTCTCTCTCAATCATATTCCAAATGAGACAAAGACAAACATCTCACTAGTGCATTCCAGTTTCATACTACAGAATTTCTAGAACATCCCTATTACTATGACCTTGCTGAAGTCTATCAACTTAAAGTAGAAGAAAAGTTTACAAAGAGGTTTGTACTTACTTTGTCTGTGAAAACAGAGGGTCTCTCCGAAAGCTGGCTGTGCACCGCAGGAGCACAAGAGACAGCATTGCACTTATTCATTTGTCTTATTCCTCTTCTTGTACATCCAGTTACATCATACATCTTCACAATTAACATACCATCCGCTATCTATTCCACAATAATGGTTCCCTGCTATTTGAGTTGAATACCATGAACCCATCTTTCTTCTACCTTGCATACTGCCATATGTATAAATCTAAGTCTAATGTTATGCAATATTTAAATTAGGATGTCTCATTTATGGCACACATTAATGTACAGAATTATCTGTAAAATATATTGTCCAAAACTTCATAACAAAAATCTAGCTATGTATCTCTTTATTCAAGACTGAAATTTCTAAATTACTACGCAAACAGCTTTTGCATATGACTGACTGGGGAACACTGTACATGACCATACCAATTTAACAGTCTATCCTCCATGTGCCATTCTAATTATTTTATTTCACTTTTTATCTTTGCCCACACTCCTTTACTGTATCTCTTCTGATTTCAATTATGTTAAGTAGGATGTTTGTATCTATTATCTTTAACCAATTCAGAGCTCCTAAGACAATGCATCAGAGTTGAGAAAAGTATCTATATTGTTATACAAGCTTTTCTATTCTTTCCAGATTTGCATTGTCTCTTGAGCCATGAGAGAATCTCTGGGAACCTCAGGGGTTATAAATCTCAGCCTTCTTGTAAGGGAGATGCCTCTAACCCCTTGTTAACCATCTAGTTAGAATTAGTGACCTGTTGATGCAGCCCAGGTCTGCATCTCAGCCAATCAGCAACCTTCACTTAGGTATGTCATTACCTTGCTGGCTGTTGGTACCAACCTGCCTTATAATTCTCATGATCCCAGATGTTCAATTCTGGACATTTTTTTTTTTTTATTTTAGCTTCTTCCATCCTAACATGGACAAGTATCTTTTTCTGATTCAGTTGGCATGTGGTGTATTTGTGTGGTTGAGTTGACTTGTGCATATACTAATGTTACTATGGAAGAAAGGGCATTACCTGCAGGGAAAGAAGGTGGGTGACTGAGAGAGGTGCAAAAGGAAGTAGCAGGAGGTCAAAAGGAAGGTGAACAGGCTGAAAAATGGGACAACTCAGAGTTGGTGTAAGAGAGTATCAGCAAATTTTAGGGAGAATAATATGTCTTGGAAAAAGTTGAACATTGTGAGATCATGAGAACTAATAGGAACATTAGTGAAGGGTGCAAATAGGTAAGTGATAATGGGCAAGGAAGAGGTGAAGATGAGGAGCAGTGAGCTTTTTGAGAGACTGTTGAATGTGTTAGATGATTTGCTGGCAGATGTGGGGTGTTTGGGTTATGAAAGTACGTTAAGCAAGAGTGTCAAGGAATGTGGTTGGGTGAGAAGAGGTGATGAAAGCCTTACATAGATGAAGCATGGCAAGGTGGCTGGAATAGATGGGGTTGCATTTGAATTTCTGAAGAAAGAAGAAAAAGAGGAGTAGTGTTGTTGAATGTCTAGTTCATTATATGTATGGCCCAAAGTGAGGTGTCACTGTTCACAGAAAAGGAAGACAAAAGTGTATGTTCAAATCACAGGTGTACAAGTTTGTTTAGTATTCGAGCAAGTTGCATGGGAGAGTGGTGATAGAGAGGGTGGTGGCATGCACAGAACACTAGACAAGGGGGGGACAGTAGAGGATGTGTTGATTTGAAAAATTTGTTTCAGAAATTCTTAGAGAAACAGAAGAGTTTGTATGTAGCTTTTATGGATCTGGAGAAACTATATGTTTGGGTTGATAAAGATGCTTTATGTAAGGTGTAATGATTATATAGTGTTGGAGAAAAGCTACCAGAAATAGTGAAGAGCTTTAATCAAGAGAGTCAGGCTTGTGTGGGAGTAACAAAAGTGAGTGAGCTTGCAATAGAAGTTTGTGTGTAGAGATAAGAAAGATTAAGCGTAGCAAAAAGTGAGAGTAAATGAAGTTAGGGGAATGGGTGAGGAATAGGTTTTTAGGGAAGCAGGACCGGTGTGCCAAAGAATTGTGTGGGATGTCAAAGATAGGAGGTAGGTAGTAAGTGGAGAGATGACAAAGTTGCTTGTAATGGAAAAAAGAGAGGTGTATTGGCATTCCTTGGAGGGAAGCAGTGTGATTAATGTAAAAGAAAAAGAGGGTATATAAGAATTGGGGTTAGTGAGTATCAGCAAATTTCAGGAAGAAGAAAATGTTTTGGAAGTTGGTTAGTAGTGTGAGAAAACAAAACAGATGGGAACATCACTGGAGAAAAAAAAAAAAAAGAAGTAGTAACGGGAAGAGATGAAGGGAAGAGGAGACGGAATGAGTACTTTGAAGGATTGTTGATGATAGGATGGCAGAATGGGATGGGATGTTTGGGTCAGGGAGGTATGCAAACTGAGGGGTAATAGCAAGTGATTTGGTGAAAAGAGAAGAGGTAGTGACAGCCTTATGCAAGGTGAAGTTTAATTAGGTAGTTGGAGTGGGTGGCATTATAGCTGAATTTCTTAAGAAAGGGGGTGACATTGTTATCGATTGTTCAGTTAAGATTTTCAATGTATGCATGAGTTGTCTGAGAATTGGTAGAATGTCTGTATTGAGCCTTCGTATAAGTGCAAGGGAGCAAAGGTGAATGTCTGCAGTGCAGAGATGAAGTTTATTGAGTGTACCTGATAAGTTGCATGAGGAAGACATGACTAAGAGGGTGGAGGCTTGCGCAGAGCATCAGATTGGAGAGGGACAATGTTGTTTCAGGGATGGTTATGGATGTGTGGATCGGGTGTTTGCTTTGAAGAATTTATGTGAGAAATACTTAGGGAAACAGAAGGATTTGTATGTATGTTTATGGATCTGGAGAAAGTAAATGATAGGGTTGATAGAGATACTTTGTGGATGGAGTTACAAATATATGGTGTGGGAGTAATGATATTAGAAGCAGGGAGGAGATTTACTAAGAGAGTAAGGTGTGTGTGTGAGTTGGTAAAGAGGAGAATGAGTGGTTCAAGGTGAGGGTGGTATGTGATGTCACCATGGCTGTTTAATATTTCTATGGATGGGGTGATGAGGGAGATGATTGAGAGGGTTTTAAGGAGAAAGGTAGGTCTGCAGTCCCTCAGGGATGGTGGGGAGTTGAGTCAGTTACTTTCTATGGATGTCAAGTTGCTGATGGCAGATTTTAGTGGGAAACTGCAGAAGCTGGTTTCTGAATTTGGGAGTGTGTTGGAGATAATTGAGAGTAGAAATGAATAAAAGCAAGTTTATTAGGCTTTGCAGTGCAAACTTGGAGGAAGTGAAGTGTCTTAGATACCCAAGAGTGGATATGGCAGCAAATGGAACCATAGGAGCAGAAGTGTCATAAGGAGAATGAGAGGGCGCATGTTTTAGGGACACTGAGGAATGTGTTGAAAGAGAGGTAACTACACCCAGCAGTGTTGTACAGAAGCAAGGCTTGGCCTCTAGATAAGAATGTACAAAAGATAATGAATATGTTGGAGATGAAATGTCCGAGAACAGTATGTAGCATGAGGCAGGCTGATCGAATAAGAAATGATAGGGTAAGAGATAAGTATGAGAGGTTAGTTAGGGTGTGAGTTTGAATGGAGAATGCTTAGAGCAATTAAGTGTTTTAGATACCTGGGAGTGGACATAGCAGCAAATGGGACCATAAAAGTTGAAGTGAGTCATAGGGTGGATTTCAGGGTGAAGGTTCTGGGAGTACTGAAGAATGTGTGGAAAGGGAGATCATTAACTGGAAGGACAAAAATGGATATATTTAAAGGTAAAGTATTCCGAATGACATTATGTGGATGACAGGCATGGGATGTAGGTAAGGCTGTGCAGAGGAGGGTGGATATGTTGAAAATAAAATTTTTGAGGACAATATGTGGTGTGTGTGAGATGGCTTGATTGAGTAAGTATTGAAAGGTAAGAGAGGGGCGTGGTAACAAAAAGAGAGTGGTTGAGAGAGCTGAAGAGTGTGCCAAAATGGTTTGGATATATGAAAGAATG
>JAUUDY010604989.1:0-27377 GCA_032361765.1 Panulirus inflatus | reverse complement strand
TAATAATAATAATAATAATAATAATAATAATAATAATAATAATAATAATAATAATAATAATAATAATAATAAAATATATCTAATAGGGGAAACAGAAGAAGGAGTCGAAAGGGGAGTGCTCATCCTCCTTGAAGGCTCAGGTTGGGGTGTCTGAATGTGTGTGGATGTAACCAAGATGAGAAGAAAGGAGAGATAGGTAGTATGTTTGAGTAAAGAAACCTGGAAGTTCTGGCTCTGAGTGAAACAAAGCTCAAGGATAAAGGGGAAGAATGGTTTGGAAAAGTCTTGGAAGTAAAGTCAGTGGATGGGAGAGAGGGCAAGAGCTAAAGAAGGTGTAACACTACTTCTGAAGCAGGAGTTGTGGGAGTGTGTGACAAGAGTGTATGAAAGTAAATTCTAGATTGATGTGGGTAAAACTGAAAAAAAAAAAAGAGCAATATTTCATTTACAAAGGTTATACATCACCTAAAATTTCATGGTCAGTTCCTGCAACAGAGTTGCATGTACATATAAAAACCCAAGCTTTAGAGAGTTCCTGCACATCTTAAATGTTACATTTCCATTCTATAATCAATCTTAATTTGTAAACTAGAAAGAATTCATCTGCCTGGAAAGAAAATGGCAATTAATGTCCAGAAAAAATACAACTGTAAAGATTTTTCTTTACCAAATTGTGATGCAAGAAAAAGAACCTAAACCCATAACAGCTCATGCAGTAACATGTTTATCAACCAAAATACTATAAGCTGCTGTAACAAATAAGAGCAAAGTGCCTAAGCCTTAGTTGTTCTGAGCCTCTAAATTTTCCCCCACCATCAACAACCATGGATATTAGGGGGTTTTCTCATCAACATATGCTTTGCATGTACAGTAACTGAATTATGAGAATTTCATGTACTATCATGCTTTCTAAACAATCATAGTTTTTCTAAGCAAGGTTTAATAAAGTTTTTCAAGTAAAGTACTATTGTGTATTTCTAAAGGTAGCACAAAATTCAATTATGTTATAACTAGTCATGAGGTTATTCTTACAAAATTCAATGATCTCTTGAAGGAGTCCATAGATCTTTGTTACTAGAATTATTTGTTTTTCTTCATATTCATAAAACTTTAGATTTGTCCAGCCTTATTAAAGAATGGGAACTATCATGGGCAAAACTGAACCCACCTGGCAGCTTTTCCTATATATCAGACAAACTCTGCTTTGAACATGAACTTTCAAACCCAATGTCAATTTTCTGAGTACTATAATTTTTGTAGATACAAGACTTTCAAAAATAAAACTATGAAGGCTTTGCTGTATTCTTATGGGGGAATATGAGTATTTCTGCAGCCAATAATATACATTCAACAACCAGCATCATGCTTTCAGACCTCTCCATTACAACAAAACACAAAGTTCCCAAGAAAATAAAGCTGTATTCATAATATATGCTCGGTTTTAAAGATGAAACCTCGTGCAATGAGTACATAGGGAAGTCTAAGGATAAATTCATTCAACGAGCTGGGGAGAAAGACGAAGTGTTACGTACACGATACTTGCAGAGCTGGTCAGATTAAGTCAGGTTTTGGGACAGGATATATGCCTATCACCTAAGAGGTAAGCACCCCAATCAGAGGTAGGAGACATTAAAGAGGGCATTATCTGAACCTTCATTCAGGGTTTTCTCAAAAAGCTGCCTGCCAGGAATACTGACAGTTTTAATCATGTTTTGGGGCAGTCCAAATTTGTAGGTAACATCAATTACAAATCTGTAAAGACAAGCAACAGCATTCATTTTTCATGCTTAGAATGCATAATTTCAAGCCCAGAAAACAGGATTTCAAGAGGATCATGCATTCAGACTCATTTAAGAGAGATATATACCCTTGTTGCAAACTTCACGCCTCTTTGCATTTTAACCATGCTTCTTCAGTCAAAAGTTAGGGAAAGCCCCTTTCAACTGGCAAGTCCAAGTTTTTATACAAATGGACTTTGATCTGTTTATTATAAAAATAAATAACAGTACACATGAGCAGGATCTCCCATACCTCCTCTTTGGTTTGTTCAGCCATCTTATACTTCCTGTTGGCGTCGTCGGCCTCTCTTCTCCATGCCTCACATGCCGTCCGTGCCTGAGCAATACCCTCTTCCCATGACGCTAGCTACAAAATGTTTAATGTTAACAGGACTGGATGTGGTATTCGAGACATGCGAATTTTTGGCTAATATTGTTAGGGATTGGGACACTGATGTAGTACTGTACACGTGGAAACAATGATTCCAAGAAAGTAAAAGATTTTATGATGGAAAGACAGTTGATAAAGATGAAAGCTATAAGACACAATGGAGGAAGCACATCAATAGAAGAATGTTGCTATAACTGGAATGTATGGGATCATCATTCATATAAAGACCAGCCTGCTTGCTGTAGTGTGGGAAAAGGATCACTGTATAAAGAGTGATTCGTAAGATAAACTCTCCTTATCGTTTAGGAAGACCACTGCTAGGGGTAATTTACATACCCTATCTATTGAAAATTTTCCTTCATCATTTAAAGATAGCATGCAGGGAGAAACTGTATTCATTACAAAATGAACTTCACAAATTTACTTCTTAAAAGCCTGCTGTAGGAAATGTGCATCTTATACACAACTGTTTCTCCTACATTAGCAAGATAACACTTGTAACAGACAAAGGGAACATTTCTTACACAAATTTACTGTCTAGTTGTCTTGCATAATGAGCCAAAAACAAAGTCTACAATCCACAGCCAAGCCCAAAAGACCATTCCAAAGTTTATCTTGAGCATTTCATATGTCCTGGTTCAACTCTCTGAAAGAATCTCATCTCACCCATACCAAACTGGTACAATTCTTTCTATCTCATGCATACCTCTCACACTCTAGAATGGTCTGACTTCAATACTCCAAAGCCTCTTTCACTCCATACTTACACCTTGTTTTTGGTTTACCCCCTAACATACCAGACATACATGAGAGAAAGCATACATAAAAACCTAATAAGATTTTGCAAGGTTGGCAGGGTTACTATACAGTATTTACTGTGCATCTTGCCTGATGTGTATTATTATTCCTCTCTGCTGCCACATTCAGAGACGGACATCAATGCTGGATCCAACTGGGACTGATTTCAATCATATACCAAACTTTCTTTTAAATGTTTCTGTGGTTGTCCTATGTTTGTTTCTTATTTCTCAAGATGATGTAATGAAAAGCCAACTACACTTTCTTACTGATTACTTGATATTCATGCCATGGACCTGATCTGGGTCTGTGGTAGACTAAAACTTTCCAAAACCATATTGGAATGAAGTAATAAGATTATTTCTTTCACGGTAACAAGGCAATATATTATCACAATTTTTCCTGATAGTCTAAAAAACAAAGTAGGTAGTAGCTGGCAGGCAGCCACCAACCATGGATTGGATTGGATTATAAAATTTTGGCTTATAAGCCAAGCACTGGAGCATCTAAGGCTATTCAGCACCCTTAATGTTCTATCTTACAAGATTCATTATTACTCAAACAAATGACCAATTCCAATTTTTATGGAACTAGAAGAGAAGAACAAAAAGTATAGGAAAGACAATACCCCACATGTGTTTGACTGAGAGCATGGTTAAACCTATCTGGGAAAGAAAAAATCACCACTGCCATAGCTGAAGCTGTCACTGCTCACCATCTATGGATGTATATCACTGGTTCTATCTGCCTGGGTATACAAGGGTTTGTGACAACTCCATCATGAGCCAGCACTTCAGTGGTTGTCAACTTGCATTCCTATGACCCAGGCAGCTGTTTTTTCTTTCTGTCTCGCCTACACTTGGACTACAGGCATTCTGTCCACAAACATACAATCTCTCCTTGTCATCCATTACATATGACAATACTTAACTCACATAACTTATTCTGTGTGACTAGATTTTCCAACTATGAGCTCTAAGCGCTAGCCCTGCCTTTTGACAAAATGGTAGGAACAATAGATAAAACTAATAGGTAGGAACATCAGACATGAGAATTAGGTAGAAACATTAGGTAGAAGTAATAGGTAAGAACATTAGACAGGAGCATGTGGTAGAAACATCAGGTACCAGCAGTCAGGTTGGAATATTATGCAGTAGTAGCTGGTAGGAACATTATGTATAAGCCTCTGAAAACACTCTGCAACAGTTGCACTCTGCAAGTGGCCTGTTATGGGTTAAGCCCTAAAGGATAAGAAGCAGGCCTAGAGTTCATCAGTCATGGAAATTCTGCTGTGGCCACCACCTTAAGGGAGTTCCAAAGAGTATGGGCATCAGAAATACAAATAGGTAGATATACAAAGTCAGTGCAAGGGGTCTGTAGCCAGTAGCAATGGTTGGATCTTTACCTGGCTTAAGAATGGCAAAAATAAGGGAGATCTTCCCACTACATGAGTGTGCATGAAGCATCCATAATAGCTTAAACAAATCTTAAAAGAATTCTATGGAGTCTTCCTAAAGATGTTTTCAAATATCATTGTGTTTATCTCCATCCCCTGGAGCAGTAGATTAATTGTCTATTAAAGCTGGTATCATTTCCTTCACACAATAACTCATTATGGTCCTTTCCATTATCAAAGGAGACCGACAAATGAAAATCTCTCTCTCTCTCTCTCATCTAATCCCTTGAATCTCCTTTCTGTATCTGTTGATATATCTGTTGACACAAGACATTGATGAGAAACTTTTCAGCAAGATTATTGGCTATTGCAAGAGGTTTGTCTACTTTAATGTTCAAATATTACAGCAAGACAAAGAAGAGGGGAAATACTTTCCAGACAACTTCTTTATTCTCTTGCAAACATTCTCTAGTTAATGCTGAAGTTGATAACTTCCACATAATTTATTTGAGAAGCTGTCTTGGTTTCCATGATCTTTTTTCAGGTACCCAGTTACAGAAATCTATTAACCACAGAATAATTATCCCTCAACCCTTAAACTACCCATATAAGTTTTCCTTATTCTTACAATTTCAAAAATGTTCACATAAAGAAAATAATTCACTGCAGAAGTACATTTCATCCACTTCCTTCACTCTAATAATGCAGAAAAACTCTATACATGTTTAAGCACAATGCACTAAAATGAGTGGGAGTAAGCCTGATTGTCAACCAAGTCAGTACTATACATATTCTAACATGTATTTTGCTTGCACTGAAAAACTGATTATTGAAATTTTTATCAAATCTCATACAACAAAACTTCATCTGTTGAAATCAATGTGATTCATTAAAAATCTTTTCATATCAGCAAAACTATAAAAGGTTGTAAAACAACCAGCTTCATCAGGAAGCAGCAGCATTGTCAAGGTCATGCAGGTGCTGGTAACACTGCCTCCACTTTGCTAAGAAAACTTTTCCCTGCCTCATCTTGGTCAACTTTCAATGCTGGAAGAGAGTCCAAAATATCATTATCTACATGATCTGAAGACAGACCATCATCTGCCTAGATTTCTAAATCTCACTGAAAGCTGCTTAATATTCCTTTCTAGAAAACTCATGAAAATGAGCTCTCATTGCGAGATGACTGAATGTTTGGGGAAATTACTGTGCAATGCCATCTCAGGCACCACCCAGGCTCAATATACATCCTTTTTGCAATCATGGATCAATTAAAGGCATTAAACCCAATGAGCAGATATCCATCTAGAGGTATAATTCAGCTCATGCAAATATCCATCTGGAGATGTTAAGGGGTTAATCTTCTGCATGCCAATCTCACTATCATGTGATGCTTAAATAAAAAATACTATTTTCACCATGTTACTGAGGGTCATGGCTTTTTGTTCTTGGATTTAGGAATGCTATTCTCAACTAAATCTAAAATAATGTTTACAAAACAATCTTATGCTTTTTCAACACAATGAAATTTTCAAACTCTTCAAGTAATCAAAGCTCTATACTGGTGTCTTAGTCTAGAGGAGTGTATGAATGGAAGTTATGAGTTAATAAATAAATGTATGGTAATGAGGTTTAGTTGGGTGTATGACAGGATGGTCTGCATATGTTTAAATGACGAGAGCCTGGAAAGAGTAGAGTACTTTATATACTTGGAAGCGGATATGGCACTGGATAGAACTAGGGCAGCTGAAGAGAATCACAAGAAGGTAGAAAGGATTAAGGTCCTTAGTGCAATGAAGAGCATATGGAAGATGTCAGGGTCTAAGAGGGTAAAGATGGGTATGTTTCACAGTACAGAAGTCCTGATGGTGTTGTGTGGGTGCAAGTCTTAGGCCATGAATGCAAAAGAACAGAAGAGGGTAAATAAGCTGGAAATGAAATGTGTGAGGTAAATATGTAAAGTGAGCAGGGTTGATCAAGTATGGAATGACATGGGAAAGAAATGTGTGATGATGAGTAGGGTGTAACTGAGAGAGCAGACCAGGGTTTGTTGAAATGGTCTAGTCACATAGAAAGGATAAGTAAAGAAAAACTGAGTAAGAAGATGTATACACGTCAAGTGCAGGGTGCACAACGAGAAAGGAAGACCAATAACGAAGAGAGTGAAGAGGCTTTGAGTTGTAGAGACCTGAATATTCAGGAAGATGAAAGGAAATCATGGGACAGAGCAAAACAGATTGGTGTGCTATACAAGGGGTGATGGGCTGTTAATGGGTTGAGCCAGGGAATATTCAGTGGTCAAAGGAAATAATGGGACAATCCATAGGGCCTGTATGTGGATGGGAACTCTGGTTTAAATGAATCATACATGACAGCAAGACCATGGATGTGAGCATGTATGGTTATCCTTTTGTTCCAGGTGCTACACTACAAACTCTGGTAATGGCAAAAAAATATGGAAAACAACATACTGTAAATTCAAAGTAATCTCATAAAGAAACAATAACTGGTATACCTGATAAGTTATAAACACAAATTTACATATTGTCTTCTAAAAATGTTGTATAACTTCAACCCACCTTAGCTCGATTTGTGGCTAGTTCTTCCCTCAGTCTCTGGATCTCCGAGGTGGTGCTAGAGCTGTTGCTACTTGTGAAGGGGGTCATTAGGGGGGACTGGGACAAGGGGTTGCTAAGTGGATTACGGCTGTGGGGAGACATGTTGGAACTTAGGTCAAATAGTCCAGTTCCACTTGTGCCACTAGTTGATGGAAACACCCCACTTCCGCTTCCTGTTATTTTGCCTACACCGTTAGTGCCTAAGAATGCTGCTGTTCCCTGCAAGTTGCAACAAAAGTTGCAATAAGTATAAACTGTTACTTACACAGTAGATTATGGCACTCTAATAAAGCAAAAACTTTTCCAAAGGGACAATGCAATTTTCAATCACTAAAACACAAAACAACTCAACATATCATCAGTCTATAAATACCTGGTCCAATGAATTTTCTCGGTGTAATGAGGACTGAAGAAATGAATGTGGAAAAGCGGGAGATGAAGCAGATGATGGTGATGGATTAGTGATTATGCCACCTGATCGTTCCTGGAAGCTGGAGCCAGGAATGTTTACTGGTGCACTAGATCCAAGCAAACCTAGGAGGAAGGATGTTAATAAGTATGTGATACTAAATTTACCACAAAATACATGTAGTTCAAACACTGAGCTCAATTACATGGTTTCAAATTCCAAAAATGAGAAGGATCAGCCCTAGACTCAATATATCTTGATCGTTGATAACTACCTCCCTACGAGTACCTACGACAAGAGTTTGCCAAGGTGGCAGGGGTAATGTGCAGTGCTCACCACCTGACTTGTAAGTTAATGAACAGCATTTCTCTTGACTGCCTTACCTCATCCCCTTGCTTATCTTGCTTGCTGTATAAAGCTATTTTACTAGTAGTAACTGGTAAATATTTTTCATGTTTAAGCTAAAAGTTGCTCCTATCCTTTCATCATGTGTGGATTTCAACATAATGAAACTATTACCCATGTACAGGTTGACCATCTAATTTTTGGCATAAAAATTTGGTCTCAAAACTCGAACTATACACAAGTATATATGGTAAATGCTCTACTTCCTCAATCTGATGTGTAAAATGTTTCTGAATTCTTTTTAGCTTGCAAATTTCTCCTTGTCAAGATGGAGACTTATATAACAGAGCAGGATTAAAACTACTCTTTATGTAAATGTTGAACAGCTTCAACATCAATGTCAATCAATTGTGGTGAATGTTCTCATTATTAATCCACTCATTACTTGACAAAACCATGCTATTCTATCAAAGTGTTTTCTACGTTCTAATTTTTCATTTATCAAACTCTCAAGTCTATAACTCTGTCTTCACTAATTTTCTTTCCAGTTGGTCCTTTACAGGGTGTACCTGTCATGACTTAGTTCAAATTTCTCTTCCATTCAGTTCTCCTTTGCCCATTTGTATATAATTTCTAGGTCTTGCATCTTTACTTTGTCCCCAACCATACTTAACGCTGTGATTACCAATGTGTCATCCGTAAAACTATGTATTATACATACATACCTTTATGTCTGTTTATGTTGTACACATTATTCTGAAGAGTGCCAGCTAACACTGTTCTTGGAGAAACTCCTGATTATCTTCATTTGACAATTTTAACTGCTACTTCCAAGAATTTTGTCAGATAAAAATTTCTTCATTCATGTTTCCAATCTAATTCACAATCTGTTTTGCTCCTTTTTCCAGTAGAATTATATGTCAACTCAGTCAAATGCTGCAGCACAGTCACTAAAGACAGTATATGTTTTCTAACCCTGCATTACTCTTTCATATATACTTTGGTGTAAAATAAAGAAAATGGGAAACTTGGAAGAAAAGAAAACTAACTGTAATACTAGGAGAAGTTAAAGTTACAACAAGGTTATGACTATCAAACACAAACAAAATATTCTCACCAAAGAAAGAACTGTAAGGATGTCTGAGACAGTGAAAAAGGATAAACTTACTGCAATGAAATAATACAAAATCACAACAGTCTATTGCTGAGATAATAACGCCAGGCTAGCAGATAATTCTCATATATTTGTTAAGGAATGCAGAAAATTTGTTACTGTTGTCTAATTCATTAGTAACATATCACAGTGCTACAATTTCAATTGTCTCCTGAGAATGCAAATACAAAAATCAATCTAAAACTTTATGTAACACTCAGGTTACTTTCAATGGCATTTGCAAACCAAGTTATATATGACAGGATAAGTTAGTGGACTTTTCAGTTTGCCCTTTACAAATCACAATATGAGAAAAAACCTAAACCATCTTTAGGAAAATCTTTAAAATTCTGTTTTAAAACCATGGAAATAGTGTCTGATATCATTGTACAATGCTTTTAAAACTTGTGTACTGCACACTGAACATGTAAACAGTGATACCATTAAGAGTGAAACGGGTCAAGCTTTCAGGTAATGATGCTTGTTCTGAGCATGCAACTAACTGCTGCCAGGTCATGTGCTCACTTGCAGAATTTTTAAACTTTTGATCATAACACCTTACTATATCTTTTTTTTATCATGCTAGGGAATTAGTTGAATGGCAGTGATCAGAGAGAAAATATCCATCAACACTACTTCCACTTTTATCAGTTCTAAACATCCTCCTATTCCATACTTGTGTGTCAATGAAAATATGTGAGTTTGAAATATCAAGTCCTACATATATTACAGATATCTGACCCAATATAGTTTTCTACAACACTTTAGCAATTTACATAATCCATTATAGAAGTTTGCATTCATTAAGAGTACACCATTAATTTTCAAAAACATCAATATGTTTCTTACCTGAACTAGCTAAACCCGTTGATATAGAATTACTTAAAGAATTATTATCTCCTTCTAGTTCTCTATCTAAAGAAGCAGCGATGTTCAAAGGCTCATCTAGATTTAAATCTTCTAAAGCACTTCCTGTTGAAAAAAAGGAGCAATTAGTGTTCCTAAACATCTAAATATAATCAAATCCTTGTATATTACAATATTGGTCAATGGTGTATGGCTCTGAGATGAAAAAAATTTGGCCACAGGATGTCATGGAACTACTAAATACACACAGTCACTCTTCTATGACTGGCAACCTGATCCCAACACTGCCTCTTGGGTGACAAAGCCTGAACATTCAAAGTTAAGATTACCAATATCTTGCTTCACTGCTTTTTGTATTCTTCATACTTGCTTGATAATGTTCTTGTGAACTATCATCTATCAACCTGCCTCAGGTAACTGAGCAGCTCTTAGCAAGATTTAGAGGACCATGCAGATGATGATCTGTCTTAATATAATGTTGAGTGATCTTATGAACAATGACTCTTCCAGCACGGAAAGTTGACCAACATGAAGGGTTTTGAAGCAAAAGTGAAGGTAGTGTTGCTAGTGCCAGCAAGATCTTGACACTGTGTTTGACTGGTAACTCTACCAACTTTTATATTTTTGCTGTTGTGAAGAAAAAAATTAATGAATCAAATTGATAATAACAAGATTTATTACACTCATAACAAAAAACAAAAATCAACTTTTTGGTGTAGATAAAATAAATGGTAAAACATGCACTCTGGCAACTCATTTGACACAGTCCTTAATTCCATACATTTTTGTGCATTCTAACACACTGTTACTTAGGTGGTGGATGAAATAAACTTCTAAAGTGATTTTTTTTAATGCTCTATGAACATCTTTGAAACTGCATTAGGTTATGAAAAATATTTCTAAACAATCTGAAACCTTGTTTCAGATTGTTCTTTGAGGTGCCTTATATAGGACATCTTCCTCTTCAGACATGGTTCCATTTACTACTACACTGAACTTTATGTTAAGCAAAGACTCTTTAATCTATCATCCTATCTTACCCTTTATGCTTTATTTGACTACTTTCTCCAGCAAAATTCTGGTATTTATCATATCAAATGCTTTTGCAAAATTTAGCAAAAGTGTCCATTCGTTTTCCTTATATCAAAATTTCATGTGTGTCCTTGTGATGTACTTATAATTGGGTTTACATACTTTTTCTGGTACTAATCCATGTTAGCCTTCATTTATGTAGCTGGTCTTAAGTCATTTGTTATAGAAGTCCTTTTAGCATTCCTTCAAGGTTTTCATTACATGGAAAGTCAAGCTAACTGGTCTGTATTGTTTAGGTATTAGTTGGATCCTCCTTCTGTAATGGTTTTACATATCCCAATTTGTGAATGTCTGCAATTCTGCTTTCATTCAGACTTTGCTTGAATAATAACATCACCAGAAAAGAAAGTTCCCCTGGACCATTTCTCTTGATAAATATGAAAGAAGTCAATATAAATAAAACAATTACAGAGTCTAAAGAAGGGTAAAACATCCATATGATGAATGAAACAACTACAAAACAGAACAGTACTTGCAATGATTACTTTCTGATGTATGCGAAAGCTTTCTCACAACTAAAACAACACAGATAAATTTGAATTTCCCACCAGAGAGATGAACTTAACAACTGTCCTGTCAATACAACTAAATTTTGTTGTTTTTGCTCTTCTTGAGGAATATGGATGGGATTGAATCATTTCCTGAATATGAATTTTCTCTGAGCTGACCAACTGCTCTGATTATATCTTTTCATATTCTAATATCTATGAAAGCATTTCCATCATAATGGTTATGCAGATCATAAATAAATTTTTCCATTCTAAATGCCGATTTATACTGTTCAATTAATGTCCTGCATATTTCCCTAGTGGTCACTGTGTCATTTCTTTCCTACCTTAAAAAGAGTCCCATCTCTTGATTGTTTTCTAGTTTTGTTCAAATATGTAAATAATAACTCTGACTCTGTTTACATGTTCTGTATTTACCTACAAGTACCTATGGTGAGATTTTGCCATGATGGCAGGGCTAGAGACAGAGACTGGGGATTCATTATATAAAATATGGTTATCCCTAAAATCTACCTTATTTCAACAAATATGCACATCTATAACACATATGGCAATACTTACCAACAACAGATTCAACCGTGTCACTAGTGGGGTAAAACGGAGGGGCCAGAGGTGACACCGTTGATGATAAACTTGAGGGTAAAGATGAAACGAAGGATGGCGAAGGAGTGACTGGCATGGATACTGGTAGTGTGATGGGCAAGCTGACATTTGGTGGATGGCTAGGTATCATGTTGGCCAAGAAAAGGCTCTGTTTACGTTTGTTTTTCTCTTGTGGATCTAGTGTCTGATCACTGTCAATTGCTGCTAACTGCTTTTTAAATGTGGCTTCACGGTCTTCTCGTTCCGAGCCTGGGGCTTTGTGGTATGAGTTTAGACCACCTATACTGAGGCCACTCACACTGCCACCTAAACTACCACTCAGACCAAGGGGGTCTGAGGATCCTCCTAAGAGAGTGTTTCCACTGAAGTGGCGTGGTTTACTGCCAATTGGTGCCAAAGGTGCAGAAGGGTGACTCATCCCATTACCAAATGTGGAGTCTACATTATTGCTAAGGCTTGTGGCCTGAAAATAACAAAACTATGGTAATTATCACAATAACTATGAAATACAATACTGTTAAAGGTTATAAGGGAAATTAAGAGAATCTGAGTAGAATCATCTCTAAGAAAAAACATAGCAGTATCTATGAGTGACTGTGGAGAGGCAATGTAGATATGAAGGAGATGCTTGGTGTATACTGACTCCTATTGTTGCAAATTTTGGGAATATTCATGTGCATCTTGGAACATAAATCTTTGCTTTTTAAACTCTTTTCCTTTGATTTCACTGCCTCTCTCAGTTCCTACATACAGTTTCCTCTTTGGCCATTCCATTGTAAGAGTCATCAATGAAGCAACTTCCTTCACCTATCCTATCAACAGTGATGTTCCTCAGGGTTCTCTTATATCAAATACTCTTCCTTCTCAATAAGTGATCTCTCTTCTTACCCAATTCATTCTTATGCTGATGATTGTTTTCCATACTTCAACGATCCTATCCTCCCCTCCTTCCCATAATATTCATTCTTTTTCCAATACTGATCATACTTATTCTCTCTGATTAAGAAGCAATAACCTTGTAAAACTTAATATGGCTAAAACACAGTTTTTCCCCAAACCTTTGTCTCGTATAACATTTGTTTCCCTTAATTCAATTTCAAAGCACCAAATTTCAACCCTTTAATATCATAAATATATTTGGGCATAACCTTTATTTTCACTCTGTTCCATAAAGCCCACATAATCAACATCACAGAGTCTGCTTCCCAAAGCTGGGAGTGTTATATAGGTTGTGTAATTTCTTGTGAGAAACTTTTTCACTGATACAGGTGTTTTACTCACCCAAATATGGATATTGCTCACACATCTGGGGTGGCTCATCCTTCACCTCTCAATTAACAAGAGTGGAATAAAAAAACTTTCATCTCATCAATTCTCTAGGCATCACCTCTTCTCAACTTCCTTTCCATATGCTGTGATGCTGCTGCTTTCCCTCTATTCGATATGTATGATTTTGGCCACTATTCTCATGACCTATATGCATGTCTCTACCTTCAAGGTCTGGCCCTGTGGCACACAATGTTAGGTAACAATGGAGACTACCATATGAGGGTAGCAGTTGGTAGGCAACCACTGAACAGAGAGGTATATTACAGGTAATACCCAACTGGATATTGGGAGGGTTGGTAACAGCTGCGTACTCAGCCAACACTTCAGTGATTATCCCCAGAACAAAGTAGTTGTCTTTTCTTGCTGTCTCACCCACACGTAGACTGCTGGCAGTCTGTCTACAAACCCACAGCCTCTCCTTGTCATACATAACATTTGACAACATTTGACTCATACAACTCATTCCTCATAACTCTAGACTTTTCCTGTGCTGAGCACTATGAGCAAGCCCTGCCCTTTGGCAAATTGTTGGCTTAGTACACAGAAGCTGAAGGTAGTAGTAGTTGGAAACATAAGGTGGAAGTAGTAAGTAGGAACAATGGGTAGGAGCCTCTGAAAACTGTGCTAGAATTGCCCTTTGCCAGTAGCCTGTTGTGGGTGAGGCAATAAACACTATAAATGACAACCAAGGCAAACAGAACACTTTATGGTTTACTTTGATTAATTCATATACCCTTGTTCAACCTGCTGAAAGCATGATCCCAAATATCACATAGATTTAATTCACTCAACGCTATGTATACTTCTCTGCTTCCATAATGTTCAGGCATACATACCCTAAGGCCTAATTCAATCCATCCATCCATTTCCTAACTAGTCTATCCCAATTACAAATTAAAAAATAATTGCCACTCCACAGGAAGCTAAACATAAGTATAAGCAACCCCCCAAAAAAAATGCTAACTTCTTTTCTATTACATATTGCAACATGCAGTACACATAATACAATACTAAATATGTCAATTTCCTACCACATGAATAAATACATTGCCTATGATTTTCAGAGTTTTGGCTGTGTGACACATAATCATGATTCAATAAGTCTTGTTCATTAGCTGTACAGGAAATGTCATTTTTCAATTAGTTGCAAAGAAATTATAATGTCATACATTGAAGGTTAACAGATTTAGAAATAAAATAAAGAAATCTTAACTAGTATTTTTCAACCAACGCAAAGAGAGGTCTACAATTTTAATGATGGACTATGGGATGATGGCTATCAATAATGAAATTCTCCGCCAAGACTACTTTAACCAAAATGTGATGGACTTACCACTTGCTTAGACCACATGTGTCTAAGCATCTGATCAACATTGATTTGTAATGTTAATCATTTCTTTCACATCCATATAAAGTACATGAAACTGATAATAAGGTAAAAATACTTGTGTTGAAACTTGGTAAAAAAAAAAAAATCTACTTCAAGGAAAGAAAGTTCCCCTGGACCATTTCTCTTGATAAATATGAAAGGAGAAGCCAATATAAATAAAACAATTACAGGATCTAAAGAAGGGTAAAACATCCATATGATGGATGAAACAACTACAAAACTGAACAGTACTTGCAATGATTACTTTCTGAAGTATGCAAAAGCTTTCTCACAACTAAAACAACACAGATAAATTTAAATTTCCCACCAGAGTGAGACGAACAATTAACAACTGTCTTGTCAATACAATTAAATCAAAATGATCCAGTAATGGGTAAAACAAAACTGCAAAGAGATAACCTTGAAAATGACTCAATCTAACTTTTTCTTTGGTGGTGAATTAAAGAATTATCAAAAACATCTAACTCTAAGACCATGTCTGCAAACAATGCCAACACTTGGGCAAGTAGTGGCTGTTTTAACTTACGGTATTTGCTTTGGAGACCTGCAAAGAATTAGACTGAATTGTGGGGGCTGAAGAGGAGGACGGTGGGATATGGTTGTCTACGGGAAGAGCAGACTGAAGAATGTCAGCTAAACTTGTCCCAGTGCAATTTTCACTTGCAGCTGTTTCTCGAACTTGAGTCATTTCCTCTGAAAAAGAAAACTGGCTTAATTGGAGAGGTTAATGTCTGCATTCTGATCAACAGACATTTAAAGAATGTCTATCATATATTTCTAAGCTGTCATGGCAGCAAAATCAAGATGTGCAAAGCCCACCTATCATAACTCAATTATGAGTCAGCAACTCCAGTAACTATTACCTGAGAGTCAAAGAAATAGAAAGTCCAAAAACCAAGTGGATTTACATGTAATGAATCAAAAACCCATATTCCTTGTGACCAAAATATATATGGATTTTGTAACAGGCCCACAGATGGTGGTCTGAATACATCATAACCATAACAGTATTTTGTCTACTTAAAGTATCTTGTAAATGCCATTTCTTCATGGGATAAATGTGTATATGTATATAGAGAATGAGTGTGAGCAGATGTGGACTTTTTTTTGTCTGCTTTCCTGGTGCTACCTCACTGACATAGGGGGTGGCGACGCTATTTCCTGTGGGGCAGGGTGGTGCTGGGAATGGATGAGGGCAAGTAACTATGAATATGTACATGTGTATATATGTCTGCGTATGTATATACGCTGATATGTATATGTATGTATACATGTGTGTATATGAATGGAAGGGTCTTCATGTGAGGGTGTGTGTGGTTTTCTGTAGCCACGTGTTGTATTCAATGGTTGATAAACAGGAATACATGGAGTATTAGTACAAAAGCCTTTAAAGGGCATAGCATTTCCCTTTGTAATATAATAAATTCAAACCCACAATCTGTATTAATGTGTGCATGGCAACTAACGAATTAGGACGTCATTTAGGGATTTCTTACGAAATGAGAAGCAACGTCATAAACCAATATCATTAAAAAGTGTGGATGATGGAAAGTATATAAACATCCTGTAATATAATACCACATGCACAAAGAACACAGAATATCTGTGTATCGCAATAGAGATATGACATAAAGCACAGCTCTGGCATGATCATGAATCAGGGAATGAATCACGAAACAAGGCATGTTATTTCTTTAGCATGACAAACAAGTTAAGATTAATATGTCCACAAGGGTATATTGGAAGGGAAATTCATGTGAGACAAACAGTGCTAGTGTTAGCACAGACTTTTAACACAGGAGGTTCGATATCTGAATGCAGTGAATCGAATATCTTGGAAATGGAACTGGTTCAACCTGCATTGAGCAGAGCTTTAGAGTAAACAGCAGGAATCATAATGTTTACTTTGAATCATAGCTGTGTTAGATGAAATGAAAACCATAAAAAACAGGTTAAGCTGTGTCCGAGCAGGAAGGGGTTCCCACTGTAGTGGTTACACTGTATTGTGAAGCACAATTTGGTTCATAAAGCACAATCTGCATGTAGAGCCACTGTAAGTTTGTATACAAGTCACAAGCTACAGAGAAACTGGCAACTCAGCAGGTCAGGGATACCAACCATGTACCATATCTTTTTTCAAAAATCCTCATGTGGTGTATCATAATGTATCACTCTGTAAGGGTGCCAAATAATTTCTCATTGAGGGTACATACACATAGACATATAAATATATACACATGTCCATATTCATACTTGCTTGCCTTCATCCATTCCCGGCACCACCCCGCCCAACAGGAAAGAGCATCACCACCCCATATGTCAGTGAGGTAGCACCATGAAAACAGAAAAAATGGCCACATTCATTCACACTCAGCTTCTAGCTGTCATGTGTAATGCACTGTAACCACAGCTCCCTATCTACATCCAGGCCCCACAGAACTTTCCATGGTTTACCCCAGACATTTCAAATGCCCTGTCTGTGGTGGGTGATACAAGACAGTGAATGATGAGGGAAAATACAGCAAAGCATCTGAGTGCTATGTGTAGAGATAGGTGTATAACATAACACTAAATGTGCTCCACTGTGAAGCACGTAAAGTCATGAGAACTTGATGTGTCATTCTAAACATGGAAGGTAGAGTCAAGTGATATTCTTGGCATATGATTCAAACTTTAACCATGCATCAACTGACAAAGACTAAAGTTCCTTATGTTAAATGCCAACAAACGTAGACCACAGTCCTCTGTGTCATAAAGCAACCAATATAGATTGCAGTGCAGGGGTTAAGGAGACATGAAGGACTGTCAAGATGCTTTTAGATGAGCAACGTCGCTAGAGGATCTTCACAAGCAGTAGTCATTCTGTTGAATATCATTGCACTTGGTTGATTATAAATTTCAGAGTGGATTTGTCTTTAGGGATTGGCTGTAGTTATCATATTCTGGTTTCAGTATGTGATTCATGATATATGCAAGTAAGGTCACTGTTCTTTTGATCCTGATGCTACCTTGCTAAGGTGGGAGAAGCAAATGGGTATGGGAAAAAAAAATTACATAGGATGTAGAGATATTGTGTGAACTTTAAGATACATGGGACTGTAAAGACTTACGATCTAGGTGAGCAAAGGCACAGAAGGCTCCTCGTGGGCAGTAGCCATTCTGTTGAATGTCGTTGCACTTGGTTGATTTGTAAATTTCTGGGTGGAATTGTTGTTCAGTGCGTGTGTGGCAGTACTGGCAAGAGTCTCCATTTTCACAATTACTAGGCTCACCCCACTCATCACCATGTTTAACATTTGGACAAGCAGTTGACCTGCAGGTGAGGGCCTCAAGTGAAATAGTGGTTATAAAAATCCTGAAATTACATAACAAGTCCATATAGCTGTATAACAAAAGGGAAAACAATTAGAAACATCAAATTACGAATGGTTTCTCTTTAAATAATTGAGTAATTAAACTGACGGTCTAACCGCACCAAAAATTACTTTATGTTTAGAACTCGGACTTTACATGAAGTTGCATTTTACTAAAAAAATATTTGAGTTAGTGCAGCAGGATGACACAGATAAAAAGCTCCAGAGACCAAAAGAGATGCAAAATAGAAATTATTGTCCTTCCTTACTGCAGAAAGGATAGATGAAGACACATACACATGCAAACATTTCCACATGTGTAAATGTGTTTAAGATTATATATATAGATAAATATCTATAGCAAACATTCATCATAAAACTTAAAATGCCACTTCATTGCACTTACCTATATTTACATTTTTTAGGGGATCTTCTTCTATCACGAGAATTATGATACTGAGGACAAGCATAACCCTGTCGACATAATCTAGGTGGTCGTTTACACTGTTCCGTTTTATAATTTGCTAAAACATAACTTGTATCTGTGAGAAAAATATTCATGTAAGAGTGCAATCCTAAAACAGACTTTTTATACGTTCAATAAAAATAACCTCTTATGGTGTAATTTTTGAAGTTTGCTTATGAAACTGAAGTAAAAGAGGGAACAATCTGTAAACCACAATCATGCCTACTTCAACATAAACTTACTGCCATTCAAGTTAAATAACGGGTGTTAAGTCCTAGCTTATGGGACTTATATGATACTGGTGATAGGTTAATGCCTGAGGAAATCATGCACGGAAGTAGCAGTTTATTCAATAGTGGAAGGGAACAAGGGAAAAGAGTCAGTTGCACGTTAATGGCACGAAGGAACATGGGAGGCAGGGACAGGTCATTAGTAGGGAAGAACAAGAGCAGAAAAGGAGCTGCATGATACTGGTGAAGAGTAATGTGTGTTCGGTGGAAGCTCCAAGTTAAAAGTAAAGCCAAGTTCATCTGCATGGAGGCAACAACAAGTTATTGAATCAGGATTTATTCATGGAGGCAATTCCACTGGTTGGGTGGAGGTGGGTAAAAGAGTAAATAATGATGCCTGGATGAACAGTGCGAATAATACCAATACAGACTAGCTGGAATCCACATAACTTTTCTATGAAGAACACTAGCGATTATATAGGATACAATATCATCAATTATTTTCACACATGTCAGCCATTTGCCACCTCAGTGAAGTACTGTCATGAACTGACAAACAAAAGCTTCATTTTCTTACATCCTCTTCCCAGATGCCATGTGTACTGCACTAAAACCAGAGCCCATCATCTTTGGTTAAGCCCCACACACTACTCCATGATTTCCCCTAATCACTTCATAACTCCAGGTTCAGCCCAGTGACAAAACCCAACCAAGTAGACATCATCATTTCATCCCATTCATATCAAGACCATTATATCTCAAAGCCTCTTTAACTCCATCCTTCCATTTCCTTCCTGGTCTCCTACCCCTTATTACATTTACTTCCCACACACACATTCCCTTAGTCAGTCTTTCTTCATCTTAAAACCACTTATTTCAGGCCACCTTGGTCAGTTCTCACAATCAGACCGAGCTTCTTACATGATTACCACACCTCACACCATATACTGTCTCTAAGTATTTAATTTACAACACATTCATCTTCTTCAGTTCTTTTGTATTCAAGGACCAAGATACATCCCTAGAACACCAATGTACTATTATACCTTCAAACATATCCATCTTTGCTCTAAAAGACAATGACAAGTTTTCAAAGTACTCCTCATTGCATCAATACACCCAGGACCTTTGATCCCTCTCCCATACTATGACTCACTTTAGCCCCTAAGGTTCCAACTTTTGTCTTATCCATTCCCAGGTAACTGTGGTACTCCACTTACTTCAGGTCCACCCCTATTACACTCACACTCAAAGTACCCTTCTCATCCCTGGACACACCTCATTAACTTACTTTTGTTCAAATTACCTCCCAATTTCCTCCTCTCACACAATCTCATAAACTCAGCTTGTGGAGTTTTCTCTCTCATGTGTACCACCAGTGCTATCATCTGCAAAGACCAAATGAATAAACCTCTCCCACCTCTCCAACAGACAGCAGAACAACCTCTCACTCTAAAGACCCCTAACATTTACCTCAATAATGACTGTCCACAGAATGAACTGCAACTACTTATATTCCTCCCTTCATACATAAACAAATGACTTACTTTCACAGTGAAAACTGTTGACTCTAGCTTTCCTCCAAAACCATACAGTCATAACACTTTCCACGAGGCCCCTCAGTCAAACCTACCATACATTTTCTCCAGCTCCATAAATTCTGCACACTAGTCCCTTTCTTTCTCCAAGAATTTCTCACACATTTTCTTCAAGACAAACACCTAGTCCACACATCCTCAACCACAATTGCTCCTCCCTAGTCTGATGGTATGTAAGTACCAACACCCTCTCAATCACTACTCTCCCATTCATCTTACCAGTTGTACTCTGTAAATCAAATCAAGCCCTCAAATAAGCACTCATCTTTGTCCCTCTTGCCTCTATAAAATGGCACTATATATGTATTATACTACTCCTAGGGCATCTCCCCTTGAACCAAAAGAATGCTGAAAAGCCAGACTAACCAATAAAAACATTTTCTTCTTGTTGAACTCAACAGCAATCCCATCCACTGTTGCCACTTTGCCACTCTTCATTTTATGTAGGGCTTTCACTAACTCCTCTCTTCACCAAAGCATTCAACACAATTCTCACTGCACATTCCATTTTGCCCCAACCATATATCTGTCATCCTATCATCTACAACATTCAACAATACTTCAAAATACTATCTCACATTCACCTCCTCTTTGTCTGTTTCCACTTCCATGTCTGCAACCCTCAGCAAAACCATTAGTAACAGATGAAATACCTCTTTGAAATGTTTGCTCCATTTTTTCCCATACATACAGGAGCTTTTTCAATTCTAATTTTCTTGTAATGTTTATGTATATACAGTCATATTATTCACATTTTTCCCAGTAAACAACCTCCTATGCAAATCACACAGGAAAAATTTTAGTTGTATGGTCACAATGAAGTTCCAACAATATATCCCTCATACATGGCTAAAACACTGATTCGACATGTAAAAATGCAGCACACACTGAAAACACACCTATGAATAAAATAATTTAACACTTCATAAGTCATACTAAAAAATCTAAATGACTGATTTCAAATACCTCAAGAGACAAAGATCTTACTCAGAGAACAATACAAACACTGGTTATGATTAATCTTAGCTTTGAAAAAAAGCACCAAAAGAAATAAGTTATCCACATATACTTAAAATGTCTTTACCAAGAACTAATCAGGAAGTACCTAACATATCACAACACCCACAATAAACTATATTCCTTAGATACCTAAAAACTACATAATCCTAAATAACTAACATAATATGCATACTCTGTTTATCCACTAACACATCTTGCATACAGTACCTCCCATTTAACAGCCATTTTTGGACGATGATGTGGACAACAAAAATGAGGCAAGGCTGGTTGATGACTATCATCTGAGGTCAGCTGGAGGAATTCTGCACCAGGAAACCTTCACACTGTAAATGCTTTTGCTTTTGAGGTGCCAGGGTAGACAACATTACCTACACAGTAGATGTCTGTCATAACACTAACAAAAATACATTTTTGTCTTGTATGCACTAATGACATAAATAAATAGAAACTGGAGGAACTGTTGGAGAAAAATTGCCAGCTTATTCAACATTTATGAGATAAAGCTAATAACATTATGAACTCAATATATACTGCCAAAGACTGGTACAGGAAATACCTTCTTAAGTACAGAGTTCAATCTTAATAGATTAAAGAACCTTTGTTTCCAAGAGAAATATGTGTAAGATTTTCACATTAATTTTCAATTATCAACGAAGGACGATCTACACCTAAATGAACTTGGAGCTACGCATTTTGGCAGGCTTCTCAGTGAATCTGAATGTACGTTTTAGTCAAAAACTGCAACCCCTGTGAAGCAGGCCCATCCCCCTCTGCAAGTACTTTCAAAACAATTATAGGTCAAACTTCAAATTGTTCTGTTGGCACATGCAGTAGAATAGGTAGTAGATGGTAAATAGCCACAAACCAGGGAGGTATGTATATTACCGGAGCTACCCAACTGGGTATTGGGAGGGTTAGTGATGGCTGCATAGTGAGCCAGCATTTAATGGTTGTCAAGACGTACTCCTCTGACCCAAACAGCTGTTTTTCTTTATGCCTTACCCATTTGGACTGATGGCATTTTGCCCAAACATGCAATCTCTTCTTGTCACACATAACACTTGACAGCACTTAATACACACAACTAATTTTTTGTAACTCTAGAGTTTCCTGTGGCAAGCACTATGTGCTAGCCCTACATTTTGGCAAAATGGTAGGAGCAACAGATATAAGTGGTATGTAAGAACAATAAGCAGGAGCATCAAGTAGAAATAATGGGTAAAAGCAGTAGGTAGGAACACTAAGTGGGAGTACTGGGTAGTAATTGGTTGAACCATTGCGCATGATATAACATCCATAAAATTCTATAATTAAATTGGAAATTGTGCACTTTATAGTATTTCCAGACTATGTTCTGCAGAAAGACTTGCGCTACCTCACTAACATGGGAGACAGCGACAAAAATAATAAATAAAAAAAAATATATATATTTCTTTTTATTTTGACCGCCATTTCCCGTGCAGCAAGGTAGTGCCAGGAAACAGACGAAGAATACCCATCAACTCATATACACACATATATACATACACATACATATACATACACAAACACAGACATATACATATATACACATGTACCTATTCATATTTGCTTGCCTTCATCCACTCCAAGCATCACCACACCCCACAGGAAACAGCATTGCCACCCCACATCAATGAGGTAGTGCCAAGAAAACACAAAAAAAGGCCACACTCGTTCACACCCAGTCTCTAGCTGTCATGTGTAATGCCCCAAAACCGCAGCTCCCCATGGACATCCAGGCCCCACAGATCTTTCCATGGTTTACCCCATACGTTTCACATGCCCTGGTTCAATCCACTGACAGCACGTTGACCTCAGTATACCACATCATTCCAATTCACTCTATTCCTTGTGTGCCTCTCACTCTTCTTGCATACTTCCCAATTCATCTGACTAAAATTTTCAGTGTTAACTTCCCTGCATCCATCTTCTCCATATTTCCCTACAACCACAAAACTTCTCTGCTTTTACAACTACAATACTTATTTTCCAATCCTCATCTCAGTAGCCCCACATCTTACTTGGTTTATGGTCATTACTCCGCATCCAAACCCTGTATGTCCATCTTTAAAAGCTGTAATTTCCTTGTTCTATTACCATGTATGTTTTACCACTATAAATCAAAAGCACATTTAACTAAGCCTTTCAACAACCACTGTCACTGATATACACTCACAAGATATACAAGCCTGGGAATGAGCATCCAACAGGGAAACTGGCTTAGAGCCAACACAGCACATCTCATTCGTGGCTAGCTGATGAATGGGTACCTGGCATAAGTTCGGGAATGTATGTATGTGTACATAAGAATGAGAATAAAATATATGCACAAGGTTTAGATAAAGGGAAACAAGCGTACAATTCTCCCTGTAACAAAAAAATGAGTAATCACAGTCTTACCTTTTCAAACCTCTATTACAGCACCAATTTCTTGCCTATCTTGACAGTGATATCAAAGTATCCTTCCTTTCATGCTAATCGAAAAGACTACAGCACATCTAAAATTCTGAAACTCTTATCATTCACGATATCTTTAAAAGTTTTACTTCTTTTTTTATATATATAAAACTGCATTATGAAAACATTCACTTCCCAAGTATCTTGAATGTCCTAATGATCTGCTGTTGCACCCAATAACTCATTGAAAAAAAAATTCTTCCATTTCCATCAATTCAAAAACTTAAAACTACAGTATCACCTAAGGCCTCTCTTTACATTTCCATATCTACAGGAATAAGTAACAGTAGAGCACAACAGGTCTCCAAACACATAATCCCTACCGCCTGCTCATGCATGACTTACATGTCGATGCAATCTTCTACTAGAAAGAAACTAAAAATACATGTTGCAAATGCAACACAACAGATGAATCTTTTCTAGAGAAGGTGGGATTACAAGAGATCACATGGGAAAATACTCACCTTGCCATTTTGGATCATCATTAACCATATTTCTCTCTTTATCAAGGTTGTTAGGTCCTGATCCATTAACACCTTCTTGATCCATCATCTCTAACACCTGAAGCTCTCGGATATCATAGACAGGCGGTCTGATAAAAATAAGAATAATTCATAGAATACATGTGATTAACAGCAATCAGCAATTAAATATGTACAGGATAGCGAGTTACTATCTAACTAAAGGTACCTATGATGAGACAGAAAGGCAGGGCTATTGTAAAGCGTTCACCACATCTTGCATGATGTACAAAATTATTGTACGAGGGATGGAAAGTACGTAAACGTCCTGTAATACCACATGCACAAAAGAACACATTATATTTGTGTATCGCAATAGTGATATAACATTAAGCACAGCTCTGGCATAATTATGAATCATGGAATGAATCACAAAACATGGTATGATATTTCTTTAGTATGACAAACAAGATAAGATTAATATGTCTTCGAGGATGTGATTGGTAGGAACCAATCACTCTCCTCTCTTCCTAGTCTTACACATGCTTTACACCCTTGGTAAAAACTTTCCCACTGCTTTCCTCCTACACCACATATTCACAAGACCTTCCTCAAGGAATCTCTATCACACCTATCGCATGATTTCTCCAGATCAAATACGAATCCTTCTGTTTCTCAAAGTACTTCTCTATTCTTCATATACATTTGCCATTCTTGTGCCAGTGAGATAATATCAAGAACAGACAACTGAGCCTTAGAAGGAAAAATCCTCACTTGACTCCCTTTGCCATTCCTTCTTTTGGAAAAGTAAAACAGGAGGGGAGGATTTCCAGCCCCCTGCTCCCACCCCTTTAAGTAGCCTTCTACAACATGCTAGGAACACATGGGCAGTATTCTTCCTCCCCTATCCCCAGGGATTTCTTATATCCATATCATTCATGGGGATAGGGGAAAAAGAGTGCTGCCCACATATAGCCTGGATGTTGTAGAGGGCAACTACGAGGGGTGGGTGTGGGAGAGCTGTAATCCTCCCAACCTGTATTACTTTCAAAGATAGGCAACAGAGGAAAGATGCTCAGAGGAGCTGGGCCTGAACATGCAGGATGGTGAAAGGCATGAAAATCAAAGAATGAACTGGAGCATATAAAGCATTAAAGAGAAACCACAGAAGGGTATGTGGGTCCTGATTGTAAATAGAGGGCTCTAGTTATTGTTGCATAATATATGACAGCTAGACAATGGATGTGAGCAAATGAGGTCATTCTTCATTTGCTCCTGGCACTATTTGTTGTGGGAAAAGATAAACAAGTCTGAAAAAATACATAAACTTAGAGACTACAGAGCATCTTCCATTACATTGCAGATGATGCATGTCATGAGGGAAGTAAACTGCTTGAAAGTCTGCATCAACTTACAAAGGAACTTTAAAAGACTCCAAAGGTGGGCTGATAAACGAGATTATAAAATTCAACCCAAGTAAATGTAAAATAATGACGATGGGTCACAGTGAAAGATGGCCTCAATATGATTATCATCTAGAAGGAAACAGGGTGCAGGAATCTGTGTGAGAAGGGCTGCAAAGTCAAACAGTCCCTGCTTTGTTGCCAGAGTCCCACCTTAGGAGAACAGTTAAGGAGACCAACTGTCTGCCAGACAATATCAAAATAGCATTCAAGTTCCTTTGTAAGGAATTGTTAAGTAAGCTGTTCATATTATACAAAAAGCCAATAGAATAAGCTTCTTATGTTTGGTGGCCACACCTAAATAAAGAAAGATTCAATATATTAAGTCCAGAGGAAAGAAACAAAGGTGGTACCAAAATCAAGAGAGCTGAGTTACGGGGAAAGGATAGAGGCCTTACATCTGTGCACCTTGGAAGAGAGAAGAGAAGAGTGAAGGGTAACCTCATTACAACTTTTCAAACAGATCAATAACATAAAGTGAGAAGTTCTTCAAGATATGTAAAGACAGAACAACTAAATACAATAACATGAAATCAAGCAAGATAAGTGGACATACTTTATAGTATAAGAGTGGAGGATGATTGGAACATAATGACTGAAGACATGGCTAAAGCAAACAACATAGTAAAATGTTAGAAGCTGTATAGTACAGAATGTTCATGAGACTGGGCGCCTATGAGTGTTAAATTCCCTGCCTTTACAGCACAAATGGGCAAAAACAGATTCAGAAAAACAAGGAGAAAATAAGTGAAATAAACAAGTCTTGCCTAGTATTAGAGACCATTTGGTCCATCCACCTCACTAGCCATGGAAATCTGAGAGTTTTGCTCTTGTTCTTAAAATAATGTGGGTGATCTAAGAAGGCACAGAGTAAGGTAATCAAAATAAAAATGCAAAGTATTGCAAAAGAAGTGTATCTCTATATTTCCAATGTATAAACTTTTCTTTTCATAATAAAATATGTCAAGGTATTTTCAAACTTATTACATACTCTTTAAAAATGTAGCAGCAAAGCACTTTTCGTACCCCAACAACAACCAAAATATATTAGCATCCCATCTGCAAACGAGAAAGCCTGACACGTGCCATGGTTTATGTATGCTGCTATAACTGCAACTCATTATTTACTAACTTCAACTAAAGCACAGTCAATTCAATAAGACAGCAAGGAATGCTTAAGACACTCATGGAAGTACAAAACCTAATGCTATCACATGCAAGGAGCTTTGGGGTTTTGATAGTGTCAAGAAACTTGTCATTATACCTTGCATATCTAGCTAGAAACTTACAAACCTCACCAAGTGTTTAATAAGGGTGAGACTAGATTATTTTGGAAAATAAAGGAAAAACTGGGGATAGGGGAGAAAGAATACTTCCCACGTATTCCCTGCGTGTCGTACAAGGCGACTAAATGGGGAGGGAGCGGGGGGCTGGAACTCCTCCCCTCTCGTTATTATTTTTTTTTATTTTTCCAAAAGAAGGAACAGAGAAGGGGGCCAGGTGAGGATATCCCTCAAAGGCCCAGTCCTCTGTTCTTAACGCTACCTCGCTAATGCGGGAAATGGCGAATAGTATAAAAAAAAAAAAAATGACTCATGGTGAGGTGCCTGAGGATTGGCGGAATGCTTGC
>JAUUDY010604881.1:1724-17851 GCA_032361765.1 Panulirus inflatus | reverse complement strand
TTGGGCCATTCTTTCGTCTGTTTCCTTGCGCTACCTCGCTAACGCGGGAGACAGCGACAAAGCAAAATAATAATAATAAAAAAAAATAATTTTGCATGAAATCTGGTTATTTTTCTATTATGATTCATTCAAAACTAACTTAATCACAAAGTTGACAGTAATCATCTGAGGTGAGTCCTAAGAGTGTGTGCATCAGCCTACCAGCCAGCCAGGAAAGCAATCTCTTTATTCTTCTCTGGTTGTTGTTTAGCCCAACTTTTAGTGCTTCCCAATTTTATCTACATATTACATTTTCAGAAAAAAAATGAAAAATATTGTAACTAAATATTATTTATTGCTACATCAAGAGTGCATGGTAAATAATCAATAACATTCAAGACAATTGTTATAAAATGAAAAAGAATATTTTCTTTGTCTTATAATCCATGCCTAAAATCATTATTACATCCTCCTTATTATCCAATCTCTTCTATTAGAACACACACTCCTGAGATGAAAACAACTGACTACAGCAACTCTTTACACCAAAACAGACGCACAATATCCAGGTCTTCACCACCTCACTCATCACCACCCACCTCACACAGCTCCAGAATAAAAGTACTGACCGAAAAAAAAAATTAAGTTCTTGATTAAATCACACAAAAACTGAATTACTCAGAGTACATTATTAAGAAAAGTATTGCAACACAAATATAGATGGTACAGTAGTGTACAGTTCAGAAAGATTTCAGTCCAGGGAGGCAAGAAGTTGGTTGTCTCACAGTTAAAGACACATGTTACCCAGAGAATGATATGGTAAACTGTATTCTTTAAATTCTTTCTTCTTCACACATTTTCTTCATTATTTTCTTATCTAATGTATGAACTAATGGTTATCTACATATTCAGATAGAAATAAAGGAAAAACTTACCCAGCACCAAGGTTCACATCACTAGTTTTTATAACTCACAGCTTTAACTAACCAAATGATATGGTAAATTATATTTCTTTAAATTCTTATATGCAATTCTCTTCAGTAAATTTATGACTCACACCCTAAAAATGATTAACACAGAGAAAAATAAAAAGAAATATACTGTAACAGAAATATGGACTGTGCAACAGCTTAAAACATTTCCAGTTCAGGGAGGGAAGGGCAGAGAAGTTGTTTCATAGTTCAAAATGTACACTTTACCCAGTGCAAAAACAATGGTAAAGTGTATTCTTTTTACACAGAGAGAAAGGGTACTAGAAGGAGAGAAATGGAAGAATACATGGAATGGTGTACGCAAGGAAAGTATGTAAGGACAGGGATAAGCAGAGACTCTGGCTATGGCCACCCACTTGTTGGGAGTTCCTGGAGCAATCCATTGATAGCACGTCGACCCCGGTATACCACATCGTTCCAATTCACTCTATTCCGTGCACGACTTTCACACTCCAGTATGTTCAGGCCCTAATTGCTCAAAATCGTTTTCACTCCATCCTTTCACCTCCAATTTGGTCTCCCACTTCTCCTCGTTCCCTCCACCTCTGACACATGTATCCTCTTTTGTCAATCTTTCCTCACTCATTCTCTCCATGTGACAAAATCATTTCAAAACATCCTCTTCTGCTCTCTCCACCACACTCTTTTTATTACCACACATCTCTTTTACCCTTTCATTACCTACATTATCAAACCATCTCACACCACATATTGTCCTCAAACATATCATTTCAAACACATCCACACTGTCATTACACTTATGTAGATTAAACTTCGTGAGCCATTCATATGACCACTAAAGTAACTTCTCCAATTTCCCATATGCATGTATAAATGCAAATGTAACTATTCATACTGTCATCTTTATGTATCTCTACATGTTTGCAGTTAAACACACAAGAATTTCAAGAGATGAAAGTCTATTCTTTCACATATGACTTGCATACCTTTATGTTTATGAGCACAGTTATTTGCACATGGCCTTGCTAGTATGCAAGCATCGAATGCATTTGCTAACTTGACTCGCAGTGAGTGTTCTATGTATGTGTAAAATCCCAATGACAGAAGAACAGCTGCCAGTTGGAAGTTGAGGCCATGGAAGAGAGCTGACATACTGTAAGTAAATAGCAAGGCCCAGAAGTTGCCAAGGTGACTTCGTGCTGTCTTGAACACATCTGAGGAGGAAAGTTTTTCTTGTAAGTTTTTGAAAGTTTTTCTTGAAAATGCAAACAAATGTCATAATTACATTCAAAATGTTATAAAAAATATGAATGTTTTTTGGTATGTATCCAGCAGATGAATGAACTTACAAGTCTTCAGCCAATGATGCATTGGTATGTTCCAATTTATTACCACTTCAACAAGAGAGCGTGGAATCTCGATAAACTCTGGTCTGGCAACTCTTCCTACACTCAGGCCAGCAAGAAGAGCAGATGCTTCACTTAAATAAGACACAAAATAGTGGCTAGATCGAAAAGAGAGAGCTTCTCTATATGCTATTCCCCACCTGTGAAAAAAAAGGTTGAATTAGTTTCCGAAGCTAAAATCATTAGTTAATTTTTGCAATGCACATTCTAATGAGCAGACGATAGGAGACATGATGAGGGATTTAGTAATCCACTAATGGGCACTCTTTCTTGATTATGTTGTCAATCAGTTTTCAACAGTTTGTAAAATAAAGATGAAAGTAATAAAGGTAATTTGAAGGGTTTTATCATTGGTGATATGATGAAAGCTTCCAGATGTCTGGTATTTTGTTGTGTAGTCAAGAGTGCTTGAAGATATCTGTAACTGCTTTGACTGCAACTGAGCCACAGTACTTTACAGGAGAGCTGATGAAGGATCTAACTGCCTCTTGGACTTAACATATCCTGCAAATGGTGTTTGTAATTTAGGAGAGATAGGTGGTGTCCAGAATGCAAATGAGAAAGTAAGTTGTGCATGTCTGGCAAGTGTAGTTTCAGATAGGTATATGTCTGGTGCGGTGATGTTTAAGAGTGAGCTGGGAGGGCAGTTGTGTTGTGTTTATCAAATCAATTTGGTATGTCCATTAAGAACTAACTAGGTCTTATAAAATTAATTTATTTGCTTGAACACAGCAAAGTTGTTACATGCATGAGATGTACATGAGGCATGTGATAGACATAAATCAAATTTTTGAGAATATATCATTTCAAAAAAAACTCTAATTCATATACTTAAAACTTTAATGCTGTGTTACCTATTAGATGAATCAGGAACTAATGAAGTAAAGCAGGTGGACAAAAGGAGAAATATCACACCAGCTGCCAAGCGAAGGAGGATGACAGGGATCAGCCAGAGATTCTGTCAACAATAAAATTCTACTCATGTATATTTAAGTCTTCATATGTATATTTAAGTCTTCACACACCACAATTCATCCTTTTCTTCATAACACACACACACACACACACCATTATGTGGATCATGATAATTCAAGACCAGCTTTTGTTCTTTAAAAGACAAAGATTACAGCTTCAAGAAGCCTATGGGATGATAATAATAGGAAGGAAGAGATGGAATAGGTGACCCCTGAAGTGATATACCTTTGTGGTAATAATTACCTGGGTCTCATTAGGATATACCTGAAAACTGAAAGTGAGTTGGGGTGGTCATCTTAGAGAGATGGCAATAATTTCAGTTGTAAGAGTTACCGGTAATCTTTTAATAATGATATTTTCTTCATCATTCTAATGTATTCATTATCAAATAAATAGAAATCACAAATATGATTATGGGACATCAGGAGATTAAGACAGGGTACATCAGAGAAGTATAATTCAAAAATGAAAAATTAATTGTTCTTTCTTGCTACAAGGCAATTATTCTCTTCTTAACAAACTACTAACTAGAAACAAATCAGAATTTTTAAATCATTTGATCTGTGACTGTACCTGAGCTTAGTTGTAACCACTTTGATGGTACTGTGAGAGGACAGTATAGGAAAGAAGTTTTGTGAGTCTATATTATAGTCATATTCACACTGAAGTTTGATTTAAAGAACGTTATCATTAGGCCTAAACTAAGCTAAAGTAAAGAAACCAAGATATGGACACTGTTCTTGAGAATAAAAATATCACTAGGTCAGCTAGAAAAAAAATGTACAACAGGAGCATAAGCATTTTGAAACTCAAGGTAAAAGAATTATAAATGAATTAAAGGATGAGAATGATATACTTTAGGTGTGTGTGTGTGTGTGATTATAAGATGGCATTGATTAGGGCATTTAGTTGCCCATACCATGTCAGCAAACATAAATAAAAATGCAGAAGAAGGCTTTGCTCAGTTGATACAACTCATATATGTACCTGTGACTAGAGCTAGAAAAAAACAAATACTTAACACGGACTAGCTGTTTACTGTTTCTTGGACCTTGTACCAAAATCAATCAATGTAGTTCACTCTACGAGGCTGGTGCACAAACAATAACAAGACATCAAATTACCAGGATTCATTATATAAGCAATAGGAAACTATGAAAATCTGCTCTCCCTCTTATGCTTACACTAGATAAGAATCCACCAAAATAAATTCTAAAAAGGATATGAGTTGGGGTTTTATAAACAGAGTTGGAATTTGGAAAAATAAAAGACTTGTGTCTATCTTGCAATGAGCTATAAATCTAGAACTAAGTGACTCAGTGGTTATCATATTTATCAATTTGGCCTGCCATCTAATGTGTGGTTTCATGTGACATCCATCTTACAATGAAATGAAAGCTCTCTAACTTCATTTTGTCTATTTTCAGCTTATAGGCAAGGCTCAGAAGAGACTCTTTCCTTCATAAATTTCTATCTTGAGGGGATTGCACCTTATCAAAGACCATGTATAGAACATGTACAAATACCATATGTTTAATAATCTAAAAATCACATAAATACCCCATGTTTAATCATTCAAAATCATATAAATACCCTATGTTTAATCATTCTAAATCAAAGTAAAATATATAAAACAGGGTCAATTCAGCCACTATCTTTATAACACATCAAATGCAATTGGAATGAATGAAGAATTATTCCTAATAGTTTATCAAGCATAAGAAACAAAAACCATGGAGCCCTGGTTAATTTTGTTTCTTTCTCTACCTTTTTTCTTTCACACGAGATGGTCTTGATTAGTACATGTTATCTACCAGTGCCATGTTGGTAAAAAAAATGTAGAAAAGAATATCAAGAGGGCATAATGAAATCTTGTTAGTCAACTACTTATTGAAGATCATGGTCTCACAGACCAAATGATCTTCAGTGTTATTTCATAAGAAAAATAATTGGAAAAAAAGATGCAGATTGTAGCTTTTGCTCATTTAATGAAAGTATGAGTGAACACAACAATACTCTGAGATTAGGTAAATAGGTGTCTTAGGACTCTTTTCATACTCTATGTACTCAGATACATCTAATTTCCCAATATTTTCTCTCTTGTCACTTTTGTTTGCACCGAAGTTAATCCTGTCTGTCTGGCACAGTCTTTTGAAAGCATTAGCCAGTACCTCCAACTCTTGTACTAAATCATCTAAGTAATATCATCCACACAGACCATACATCTTAGGCTTCACAGCCATTATGGACTTTACTTTTTTAAGAGATCTCTCAGAGCACTTCAAGATAGCTTTTAACAGTCTTCTTCATGTCACAATTAATCAGCAGTCTGGCTAATCAAAATTACACATTCATACAATCCTATATACAACGTTAAGCATTACATTCATTAAATCTCCAAACATCCTAAATAATCTGTACATATCATCAGAAATATGTGCAGTATATACATCTACTCATCTTAATGTTTCATCCATTTACGAAATCTTGCAAAAGTTTTTAAATCTTCAGCGTTAATATCACTTTCCTTTCTCATTCACTACACTTATTCCATTCAAAGCCTATATATCACAGTACATTCAAACACCTATATCACATTACAAAATTTTAAATAATCCAATCCATCTCATTTGGATGATTTTATATTTAAGGAGGTATCATGCATATCCTTAATCAAATATAAACTGTAGGTACGTGTATTATATAACTTAACATACCAATGATACTGGCTGTAAAACTTTTAAGTATGAGCTGAAGGATATCCATGGTCCAAAGATGACAGAGCCTGGGTTCATAATGTATCCTGCCATTTCCAGAGGGTTGGGAGGATTAGGCAGAGATGCAGTATCAACATCATATCCTAACGACACCAGTTTCATTAAGATGACCATCTGGGGACCCCTTATGCTATGCCAATCTATCGGATCGGCCCACCACAACTCACTGATGTGGACATAAACACTATTAATCAACATTAAACAAAGCATTGATATATAGATATATAAAAAAAAAAACTCAAGTGAAATATATTGTGTTAAGGTTTGTAAAACTTAATATATTATGTAAACTGCAGAAAGGGAAGTATGGAGTTAATTTGAGATATAAGGTAGGTAGGAGCCTTAGTATCAATCTATTTAATTTCTACTATAAATTTTGTGGATCTGGAACGAGCAAATCTAAAAAATCTAAATGGAGATGAACTGCAACAAGTAATAAACTTAAAGGAACTAATACCACACAATATTTTCAAGATAGCAATCTATCCTTTACAGACTCTAATACAATAAAATAACCACACTGTACTATAGGAGTTCTGAAAATGATATATTCTTCTCTGTACTTAACAGAACAGCTGCAAAGACTTTTGTGAGGACTAAAATGGCTTCAATAAGTAGCGAACTAACACAACTTGGAAACTAAACAGCTTAATCAGAGTAGGTTCTGCCGTATCTACGATTCTCATACCCTAACTCAACCAGTGAGAATTTATGTGTTCAGATCTGCTGTCATATACTAATGTAAAGACAAATAACTAAACAGGAATGAAGGTCACACAACAAACAGGAGGTTGCTCCTATTATCCATCTTGGCTAAGGTTCCACCTCACCCAGCTATTGCAGGTTAACAGCCATAATCAATATATTCATATAAGACATAAAAACACATTCCTACATGGAGTGGGTGGGATGGCAATGTCATATCTCTAAAGCTGCGCTATATCTAAGTGCAGAAATATTACTATATTCAAAACTAATATTCTTTATATGAGGGACTGCTACAGAGATAGTTACAGTCATTAGGCAGTAAATGTGTAAACCTACTGGGATGCAGCCACAAGCTGCCCTTTTAGCTAACCACAGTATATAAATTTTGGCAAAAGAAGCTATGGGGTAGAGCATGGTGCTGAAGCTATAGCTTGTTTGCAGTGTGACTCAGCTTTCTGGCAAGTTATCTTTACTTACAGTAGGTATTAGCATATATCAATGCTTGGACAACTTGAACTTTCACAGGTATAATGCAATAGCAAGTCTGGATTTTCATATTCACTCCAATTAGGTAATCCACCCTTTAAATAACAACAGCATGCCATTAGATAAAGGCATATAAGTCATGATGAATGTCTCCATAACTCAGTATGAATGAAAAATAAAAGTAAAGCTAGTTACACATTTTGTTACTGACAATCATTTTTTGGTAGGGAATTCACACACATCTTAATATATTGCAGTGGATGCAAAACTGTAAGTCTGTTTCCAAGCAGACAGAAGTGGCAGAGGGACTTAGGAGATAAGATAGGATTTTGTACTTGGGCAAATTGTCTCTGCTTGATCTGATATGTCTCTTATGGCAGCATGAAATCAATTATGCTATGTTTGACAGCAGAAACACTAGACTTGGGCATCTGGTTTTCAGCTCCTACTCAATTTCTAGGACTAAATGTAGGCTTTAGTGGCTATGTCAACTTTAATTACTAACTAGGCATTGGTTTCTGACATCAAATTAAGCTTGACTTGCTTTATCACTAACTTTAAAGCACTACCACACTTAGGTTTTTTCTGATATCACTTAATGTCTTGTTAACATCAGGGCTGGCTACAGGGATAAGGTTTCTGGTGACACTCACTACTGTCTCTTAACACTAGGGCTCATGAAGTATAAAGAAGTACTATAAAGTACTCATGAAGTACTGTTTACATTCAGCTGACCTGGGAAGTAAAAGGCAAGCAAAAGGAAATACAACCTACAGGAGCTACAAACCTACCATTAACCATTCATTAAAGTTCACTGTGTACAGTTTCCTTCTCCAGTGAGTACAGTTAGCTGCATAAGAGCTGTTACTTAGTGAGCAATGAAAAGGGTTGATAACAAAAGGGAGGTATGCATGCAATTTCAACCCTTACCTATCTACAGAATATAGCAGGGTTGTCACACATACCCACTCAAACTGCCATAGTTTATGTACATTTCCATGCACACTGTCCCACAGTATCACTCTACCTCACACACTCTTTTGCTCTATTTTCAACCTTGTCTTTTGTCTACACAGTGAAATTTAAAAAACTGCACTTTGTACTTTCACATTTAAAAAACTGTTGCAAACAATCTCAGGTATGATGCTTCTTCACTTTATGCAAAGTATGCAGAACAATATGTGAAAAAAGGAATGTGGATGCTTTAAGGCAGTGCCTATGTGTATGTCAGCTCACTGAAAGTCCATGGATCATCAGTATGGTGATGTTCTAAAGAACTTTAGTACCTCTAGTAAGCTTTTAGTGCATCAAAACAAAATGTAGTTCTAAATCCTTAAAATACACCACTTCAAAATAGCCAAAACAAATCACTGTGAAAAAAATTCAAAAACCTCTGACAGCCCCCTCAGAGTAAATTTCCGCAACTGACACTAGAAAAATGGTGCCTAGTACCTTACAAGAAATAAGAAAAAGTTAACATACAAAAGAATGTTTTGACGTTCAGTGAGATAAACATAGCATGTACGGGTTTCCTCACTTAAAATGAATTTTGGGTTCACAATTCAGTGTTTAATACTAAAAATATGATATAAATCAAGCAGTTCAGTTACATGATTTGTCAAGAACTAAGCAAGTGCCCCCTATCAAAAGTTGCATCATGCCACCTGGGAAGTACTGTAAACAGCATTGGTTAGAGCAAAAGACTTTTTACTATGATTCTATGTTCTGAACGGTTAGTAGGATAACATTCTCTGAAGTTTAAAGGCTGGCAGGCATGCACTCCATTTGATAGTCTAATGTACATTATCACATTCTAATTCACTTACAGTATTTGTTTCTTTGAAGAAAGGATCTCAGAAATAAAACTGTGACTGGCTACCAGACTGCTGTTTACCGACAACACATAACACAGTAGTGTTAGAAATTATGTGGAAGAAGATGCTAGAAGCAAAAGTACTTATGTGATAATTTAAAGTAACTTTACTGTTTGCACATGCCACAACTATGGTGGTAACTTCAGAAGCTAGAGACAAATACTAGGAGAGTGTGAGCAGGAAGAAAGTTGAGAGTAAAAGTAAACTATGCACAATAAGGTAATGAAGTGTAGCAAGATGAAACAAGATGGTTTAAGCTTGACATTTCCCATTTTAGCAAAACAGAGACAGGAACAGAAGACTGAGACCCTGAGGAAAAACTTCTGCTCATATCCTTACTCTGTTCCTTCTTGTGGAAAGTAATAGTTACGTGGGAAAGGTTTCTAACCCTCTGGCTCCTGCCATCTTAGTTACCTTCTATGATGTGTAGGAGATACATGAATAGCATTCTTTCTTCCTGATCCTCAGAGAAACTACATGATTACTATAACTACTATTGCTACCACTATTACTACTACTACTAACATCATTAGTTTGGGATAAACTGTGTTTAAGTATTTCTTCCAAGTCATTGGTACATGCATTAGAGATAAAAATGTCCTACAGTCACCTTCACTATTTCAGAAAATTTATTCATACATTCTGCAAAATATGCACTTTCAGATACTTATATAGTTCGTATGAGGTCCGCTCACACAGTAAAACTTGCACTTTCTCATAATTTTGCAATCTCTTAGTGGGCTATGACCCATTGTCATCTCCTAGACTCCAATCTTCTGGTGTGAAAATTATGTATTACATAGGGCTTACACAGAAAGCATAAGTTCCAAAGACCCTCAACAATTTAATAATATGATGAATTCCTTTACTTCCCACTGCCTCATAAGCTTCCTTGACTTTATCAACTACAACCTTGAGATATGCATGAATTCTGTGCTCTAAACTCCATTTTTTTCACGTATGCTTTTGGCAATCATTAATGATGCCTTTCACACTGGAAGGCAAAAATTTCTGAATCTATGGCTTGCAGGTTTCCTCACTAGTGATGTCAGGCTCCATTTCAAAGTCTCTCACATTTGGTGTCTGACAGGACACAAAGACAGGACCTTGTGCTTCTTCATACTCATAAATGATACCCAAATGGTTGTACCTGCCTGATGGCAGCATGCTGATGACCCTACCATTTGTATCAGTGTTGACAACAGATCTCCTGCATTACCTTAGACCAATCCAAGATCATATGTATGCATATTAGTCATGCCTCTTATCATGTTCCACCCCCTACTGTCTCTTTAGTCTCCAGCCCCCTTCAGGTCGTTTAGTCTCAGTGCTACTCTGGATGATAAGTTATACTGCAGCCCCCTCTACAATGCTAGCCCCCTCTAGACTGATGAGTTCACCAAGCTTCTCAGTGCCAATCTGGATATTAAACTAAGAAGGAAGGAACACATATAGCTTACAAGACATGAATGGATATTCATATTCAAGCTAGTCCACATCTGCAGGAATCATAACATGATTATTCTTATACAGTAAGTATTACATGGTACACAGGGATCAAATATGCCTATCAAAAGTATATAACTATAGAATATCAAACAGTGACAGCACTGCAAGCAATGAAAACACCTAAGTCAATTCCAGAAGCAGATGATAGTATTTCAATCTTAGCATGGTTGAGAATGAAATCAAAAGTAGTAAACAGCTAATAATAAGTTATATACAATACTTACAACTCAAAATGTACTTATGAAATAACTAAACACATTTATCAACACCAAGTACTCACACTTGTATCTTAGCTTTATGTATTCTAAAGTAAAAACAGATATATAATCCACCTAATATATGTTAAAATGAATATAGGTTTATACATCTGGGAAAACCATTTCTATATACTGACAAACATAAGCACATTAAAGTTTTCAGAGGCTTTTATATTTCTTCCTCAAAATTCTTATCATGGAATTATATCAAGGATGGAGTTAGCACTACAAGGAAGTATAAGGGGAAAAACTCACCAAAAAATGAGGAAAGCCACACATGCCACACAGGTCCAGGGGCCTCGGCGAGACTGAATAGCAAAGTGAGACACAACGAGAGCCAGTGCCCCCACACCTATGAGACAGGCCATGTATCCAGTACGAAGACCAAACAAGTCCCAGGCCACCACACAACCACATGCAGTAGACGCCAGGTGCACAAGCCATGCAGGGGGACGCACTATGAAAGGGTAATGCCACCATACTGTCACTAGTTGTTTCAGCCAAAACACCAGCTTCAAGCTGGATTAACTATTTCCTAAATCAATTTTTACAAAAATGACGTATGCTTATCAGAGTTACTTCTCTGTGATTGTTATGATGTCAGTTACTTGACTGGCACCATAAGCCTGCCAGGTATGTTCAAGCTTGTCATTATAAGGTTCATATCAGTAAGAAAATTAGCCGAAAGCTACAAAATAACCAAAAATTTAGACAATCAAGTAATATCATATCAATCTTTCAAAAGGAAGTTAAGATAAATATAGTGATGAGGAGGTATGCCCAACTGCCCAGGGAAATTAATCAAGTCTCTGGCTGTGTAGATAATAAAGCTTCTTAGGACAGATAATTGATATCGTTTTGTCTACAATCATGCCAATTTTCTTCCTGATGCTACATGAGGAAGTAAGTCCTATGTGGGGGATGTCTTAATCCCAATCTAGTGCGAAACCTTCACCACATCTGAAATGGTTATTCATTTTCTTTACGTAAAGGGTTCCACTGTAAGAATGAAATTTCAACTATGCTATTCAGTTGTATTGCTAGAGTGTTTACCATGAACTGGATGGAAAATTCATGAAACATGAAAACTCTGAGAGAGTAATTTCCTGCTAATCAAATAGCAATATGATAAATACCATTAAAGGAATTCTTTTTTATGAGGATATAAGCACTGTAGCAATCAACATATTTCTTGTGCTCTTTTACAGCAAAGTAGTGCCAATTAAGACTTTCTGCATTTAATGAAAGTTAATCCAGTTTTCTCTGGTAAGATTTTGAGAGAATGAATATTACTAATATCCAGGCCATAGTCTGTCCTGCTAAAACCTTTATAATTCTGACTATATCTAGCCTGAAGTATCTTATACTATTCTTGTTGTACATGAACTCACTCCTTGAGAATATAAAAACTTGACAAAAATATGACCCAATGATTTTGAGCAGTTTAAATTCAAACGAGACCTTTCTGAATATAAGAATATCTAGATATCAGAGCATGTCTTACTGACAGTTCAAAAGATAAGGATTTCTTTACATTATGCATAATCATTATGGAATTTTCAGCACTCTCTTTTATTACACAGAAAGTGGCTTGTATTCTTTTGACAGAACTGCAAGAGAAAAAATGTACTTTTGATATTTCTAAGATAAAAGAATTTCACAAATAACCATCAAATGATTTAAGATCCTATCTAATCCTCCCACACATCTTATGTCAATGAACACTACACATACTAATCTTATCAACCAAATGTGGGTTAATCACATTCTTTTGTATCCTGTTTTCCCTATAACTAAACTTATTCTCTCTTATACCCTGTTTTCTCTGTAATCCACACACTCATCTATGGACACCCTCTTGCTGAAGGAATGTACTGAACTTGCAATACTTATATCCACATTGCATGGATCCTTTTAACATTATCATTTCATTTTTGAGCCCCATACATACCTCTCACTCCCTCTTTCTTTTTGTTATCTAACTGTCCATAAAGGTAAGAAAGTGAAACAAAAGTATCTTATAGACAAATCAAGTCTGGTTATCTAGGCATTAAATATATACAGAATTAGGCTAGTGTTACCAGGGCAGTACATTCCCTATATCCCTCTTTTGTTTCTTTCTTTCTCTTAACTGCTGACAGTATCCAAAGATGTAAAATACAATAGAACATAACTTAATAACTGGAAAAAATGCATTAAAGTAGCAGGACAAATAAAACTGGGTATCTTAATCACAAACTGACTTTGCCCCAGCACCTTTTACCAGGTTGAGGTATTTTCCAAGGAGTTAAAATTCTGTTTGGGAGGAAAAATCATTTACTTGAGGAAACAGACACAAGTTTTGCAGACGATTTATAAAATATACAAATCCTCTGCCATATCCATCTCTACTTCCTTTTTCAGATACTCATTCTTACTAAGTCTCTGTATTACTGCCAATGCATTAAACCTTATAATTTTCTAACTTTCTTCCACTGTTCTCCTCCATTTTATCTTTTGCTTGCTTATATCTTTAACTTCATTTTTTCCTAACCTTCCACAGTATATCCAGCATTCATCTTCCAAGTATTAACTTTCTTACTTTTTTCTTTCTCAATCTTTTACTAGCTTTTCTAGTTATAGCTGTGGAAACTATAGTATCTTGTATCATTTTGTTCCAGGAGCTGAGGCTTTATTCTTTCAATCAAATTAGATCTGATTTAACTTTTGCCCAAGTATTCTTAAAATCATGAAACTGGCCTTGATTAAACTCCTATTTAATCATAGTTTCAGGCCACCAAATTCACAGGGAACAGTACATTTACAAGGGCTGCAAATAGCTATGTGCATGATAATGGGAGATGTTTTTTAAAGTACAGTTTTTAAGTAATAAGTTTAGAGACAACAATTTTCACAGGGCTCTTCTTGTACTATTCAGTTTCAAAAATAAAAAAGGATTCATCATATATGTCTACAGATGGACAGGTATTTACCAATTTTAGTTGTAAGAGTGAAAATAAGGGACCATAACAACAAGTTGTACAGGTGACGGGTGGAGTCAGACACAGTAGGCACAACACAGTATTCATACAACTCTGATACAGTAAATTGGGATGCCTCTTCTTCTTCCTCTTCTTCCCATGATTCTCCAACAGGAAGTTCATACACATCCTGCAAATATCACAGGAAAAAAGTGCAAATAGTACTGAAGTGCTTGTAATAACAATTATACAAGAATATCATTTACTTGAGGAAACAGTCACAAGTTTTACAGATGATTTATAAAATATCTAACCGTATGCCTGCAAATTGTGTGGTGAAACAACTTTTAACATGCCTTTCCTTTAGTACTTTCCAAAAGAAGGAACAGAATAAAAAGCCAGGTGAGGATTTCATCCTCTCTGACTCAGTGATCTCATTTACAGAGGAAATTAAGCACACAGCACGTCAACCCCAGTATACCACATTGTTCCAATTCACTCTATTCCTTGCACGCCTCTCACCCTTCTGTATGTTTAGGCCTTGATCATTCAAAATCTTTTTCACTCCATCCTTCCACCTCCAATTTGGTCTCCCACCTCTGACACATATATCCTCTTTGTTAATCTTTCCTCACTCATTCTCTCCATACGTCCAAACCATTTCAACACACCCTCTTCTGCTCTCTCAACCACACTCTTTTTATTTACAAAATAATATTTTTTACTAGATATACTGGTACTTTCCAAAAGAATCAGAACTAACAGAAACACTAACCTCATCATAATATTCTAAATAGTCCACATCATCTGATTCGTGGTCATACTCATAGTCATAATCAACATAGCTGAAATCTGCCATCTGGAAAGAAGAATAATGAGTACCACAAAATACAAGTGTTACATAACAGTAAACACCTATTTATCAAACAATTACTAAATTTGTACCATAAGCATATTAGATGGAAGTAGTCAGTAGGTACATCAGGTAGTAGCCTCTGGGAACACTGCCAGAAGCCTGTTAAGGACGAGGAACTACATGCTAAGTAGCAACACTGGAGTTCACCAGTAGTGGACTCTTTTGCTGAGGCCAACCCATTGAGGGATTTCCCGAATGGAATGGACATCAGAGGTATAGATAGATCCATATCAAATGTCTTGATGTTTCTGCTATGAAAAGCAGGGAGTTGTGCACTATATCATGTATTATGTACTAAAGTAATTAAACTCTGGGTGTTGCATAATGCATTCTTTCACATCACTATAAAAACATACCAAAATCTTACATCATCTGCACCTTAATAACCACAGAAGGTGCTTTGGCAAAGTAACCGTGTAGTAAAATATTTATAAAAACACAAAAGTGTATATCAAGAATTAAAAGGGCAAAAGTCTGGTTTTGGGTGCTTTCCAATACCATTGCTTTATAATAATCATCAACAAAATTTAAGAGTTGTGACATCATTGTTAAAATATTTCAAGGTCTTTTATGCATGAATAACTTGACCTCCCTATGATATACAAGCAAGGACGTCAGTGCACAGGATATGAACAGATCATTAGCTAATACTGTGTTACTGACAATGTGCAGTGATGTAAATGATAAAACCACAGTAATCTGTTTACAGTTACTGTGTAACATAAGGATATGACATTCACAGACATAGTAAAGAAATCCAAACAAAAAAATTTGTTTAACTTGGTACATTCTGAAAAGCAATATCAATTTTGAAAATATATAATTTTCTACCTTAGGTATGATATTGAATAGAGGAAACCCAAGAGAAGAACCTAACCCAAGAAAAAAATATATGAGCATTTCAATCTACTCCGATTTGTGAAAAATTCATTTTAAATGATTCATGTCAATAAAAAAGAGGTATACCTCTTCAATAAACATTTATGGTCAAAGGGATATAAAAGAAATATATTACTTAATACTTGAGTGAAATATCCGAGATCCCAGGACATGGTAACGTGATCTAACATGCATGAGAAAAGTACACAGGTAGAGGATGACCTGTCTTCTTGACCTAACATATATGTTGTACACACACAAACTCTACATGTGTTTCACCCATCATTTTCATTAATTAATCCCCGTGCTGTAATTTGAGGGAAAAATCAGGATATATAAAGACCACTGTATCTATATACAGGCATTATAACTGATTATACACCTGCGATATATCTGCTACTTAAACTGACAAACATAATTAAACACAAGAGACATCTACGGGAGTATA
>JAUUDY010604773.1:0-17851 GCA_032361765.1 Panulirus inflatus | reverse complement strand
TGTGAGTGGCGGGGGTGGTTTTGTGTGTGTGTGTGTGTGTGTGTGTGTGTGTGTGTGTGTGTGTGGTGGGGGGACTAAACTTCTGTGTTTTGAGTTTACTAAATAATTTAGTCCAAAATAATGGTTAAACCACAGTACTTCAGCCTGCTTGGTTGCTCAGAATTAGTTATGCTAAACAGGGATGAGACTGCTAATGAAAGATGTTTATAAGAAGCAAAGAGAGTAATTCACAGAACTGGTGGACATGATACACGAGATATGGTGTAAGGGTCAGTGGAACATGAGGGTAGAGATAATGCAAAACAAAGTTGAAGATATTTCAGGAGGATGAAATGTCTTTTTCATATACAGTATATCCAATTGCTTCTCCCACCTTAGTGACATTGTGTCAGGAACAAACAAACAATAGCCTCACTTTCACTCCACTCCCTTGCTTTCATATAACATGCAATATACTGAAACCAGAGTCTACCATTCACAAGCCAGCCACACAGATTATTTACCTTGAATGTTACATATGGCCCCCATCATATACCACGGTGAACCCATTATCATATCACATGCATGCCTCTTGCCCTCCTGAATGTTGAGGCCTTGATATCCATTCACTCCATCCTTCCATCTTTTTTACCTCTTCCTTCCTCTCTCAGCTTCAGACATATAGATCCTTTCAGTCAGTCTTTCTCTGTTCATCCTCTCCATTGTCCTAACCAATGCAGCACACCACAGTCAGTTCTCTCATTTACACAATCTGCTACCAAACCTCTCCATTACATTCATTTTTCACACTACATATGTCCTCAGGTATGTAATTTCCAATGTTTCCATCTCTTTCCTTTCGCTTGCAGTCAAGGCCCATGACTCACATCCATACAACACCGCCAGGACTACCAATATACCTTCAGACATACCCATCTTTGCCCTAACAAACAGTAACTTCTTTCACAGAGTAGTAATGAGATTAAAAAACAGGAAAGGTGCAGATGGGGTGATGAGTTTTATGGTAGAGAATGGAGATGAAACCCCCTCACAACGAACCAGGAAAGCTTGTATGAGAGCCCAAAAAATTGGCATTTCATATGATTAACTAAGGGAATCACTGTTCAACTGTATATGATTAAATAAGGGAATAACTCTTCTACTGTATATGATTAAATAAGGGAATAACTGCTCTACTGTATCAAAGTTGTAAAAATTACCAAAAGAATCATAAAGGAATATATCCTTACACATAAATCCTATTGTGTATAGATTTCTGAATGTTCATGAAAAGAAGTTTATACTAAACCCCTTGCAAACTAGGAATAAAAGGAATTTCAGGGGGAGATGCATGCAAATTAGATTCTAGCACTTCTAAAGCAATTAAATCAAGAAAAAAGTTTTTCTTTCATACCTGATTGGTTTTCCAAGTTAGTGAGGTGGTGCCAGGAACAGATGAAGAAAGCTCGTATCTGCTCACATCCATTCTCGAACTGTCATGTGTAATGCAAAGAATCACAGCTTCCTATTAGCAACTAGGCACCATAGACCTCTCCCATGGTTTACCATCATAAAATAAAGAGAAAGTGTTTAGAGTATTCATAAATTCAGCAGAGATATTAGAAATATAACAGAAGATTACATGAATGTAGGTAAGAGCCTCTACAATGAACAGAGCATATGTGAGAGTAGAAGGTAGAATAATGGAGTGGTCTGAAATAAATGTATAAAATAACCAGAGTTGTTTATTGTTTATTAACAGTACAGCAATAAGATATGCAAATCTTATAGTGGGTTACAACTGAACAAAAATGTGGATGATACTTTCAGTGTCATAAAAAAAATTGGACAACACCTTGAATTGCCTTGGTCATATGTTTAAGAGAGGATATTGACTTGAAATGTTAATAAATGCAATTCTTGTGTTTGAATGATCAAAGTGATGTGTAATTACAGTGACTACTAAAAGGCAAAAGTTTGAGCAGAATAATGTATGAAAAATAGGCTGGAAATGCTCAAGTAACTTTGCTGAATAATGAAATTTTAATTGCTCCTTAGGTGTAGAACATTGACTCAAATACTCCTTATGATGATGTTTGGGTGACTGAGTGATATTTCTCCAGCTGTGACTGACAGCATCACCTGATTCCCTTACAGCCACTGCCTGGAGGTAAAGAATTCAAACAACTGACAAGCACAACATCTTAAGAAGTAACTACGGAATAGGAATGCCAAGGCAGTCTGGAGTGCCAGAAAGATGGATGTAAAATGTTTTTGAAAAGATGAATTTGATGGTGGAATGCATAAGTGGATGCAGCCAATAGCTTAACCCATGCACTGTTTAATTTGCTTTACACAAGTCAGTATTCCATCCCCATCAGTTGCATTCTATCTTTGCAGCACTATACTCTAAGCATTTCTATTTGAGAATTTTGTGTGCCAGGCTTTAATTACTGTCCTTCAAGGAGATGCAGCCATTAGATGGAATAATTGGAACTACTCCTTGGCAAAGCATGTTATCAAGTGCCTCAGTTTTCCCAATTGTTGAGTGAGGAGGTGTATCACAAAAAAAAAATGAAGGAAATAATGAGAAAACATATCTCTAATGATACAAACACCTCTGATACCATTTACAAGGATAATGATGATGATTCTGATGGCTAACAACCCTGTTAATCCAGCAATAGCAATGGTTTTAGTGGATGATAATTAAAAAGGGTTTCAGTTTTCAGTACCAGCTGTGACTTCATCACTGTTTTGAAATCTCCTGACTCCAAAACTTGGATTTAGTCAGTGAACTATGAAAACAAGAACTAAAACATAAGCACCACATGTTAAAAAAACAGAGCAAAAATAACAAGGATGGGAAAAATTGTGTTGGCAAAACTATAGATATCTCTACATGTTGAATAATTTCCTGTGAGCTGCATATAACCTGCAGTGGCCTCTTGATGGATCACAGCTGGGGTGCAAGCACCCTCCTCAGTAAGGTTATTCAGTTGTATTATATACATTTCATCATTTTATATTATATATATTGTATACTATCTATCTATATCTCAGAGCCTGTTCTCTTTGGGAAAAGTCTCCATAACTTGTGAACTCCAGAGTCACTTTCTAGCTTCCATCGCCTCACTTTTAACAGGCCACAAGAAGAGGGCAACTCTAATGTAGTGTTTTCAGAGGCTCCTACCTAAGGTTCTACTGATTACTTCTACCTAAAGTGTATTTCTAATGTTCCTACCTAAATTTCTATCTAATGCCCCTACCAATTTGCCAAAAGACAGGTTAAGCAAATAGTGTTCACAAGAAATCTAGTTATTAAAAATGAGTTCTCTGATTCAAGTGTTGTCAAAGTGTTGTGTGACAAGGAGAGACCATTTGCTTGTGGACAGACTGCCAGCAGTCCACACGTGGGTGAATAGTTTGCAGTGTACAGCTGTGCTGTGTAAGGGGAGGGAATTATTTTGGCTTATTCTTTTGTGGATTAGTTTTTCAAGGTGTTTGGATACTGAAGGCAGTAGTTATATAAGACAATAAAAAATTGGAATGTTGGGGGTTTGGAGAGTTTTAGGATGAGCTAATAAGTTTCCAGATGTATGGGATTTTCCTTTGTAACCAGTAGTCTGTGAAGACATCTGTAAATGCCTGGGTTGTAAAATGGTCTAAGTGTTTTCTGTGGAAGTTTGATGTGCTGTCAGGGAGTGTTGCAGAGTAGTTCTTTGAGGGTTTAACTGCATTGTGAGGGTCAGTGGGAATGAAGGATGAGTCAGCATTTCTCAATTTTTTCACTGCTGTTCTCTTCAAGGGTATGATTCAGAACAGCATTTCATGAGTATGGTTGTATTCTTCAGGAAGGGGGATGCTGTTGTTTTGGGTTAGAAACACTTTATGTGGAGGCTAGACAAAATGGGAAGGGTGGATTTTCTTTATCATTTGCTAAAGTTGGTTGCTTTTGGTGATGTGGTTCATAGTGTTATGGAAGAAGTGCCAGTATGATGTTTGCTTTTCAATAATTAGGTTAGTGAGGGAGTTTAGTTTGGATTTGTCTCACAATCTCTATTTGTGGTAAGTGGTATTCCCTGAGCATGTTTCTTTGTTTATGAGGTGTAAAACCTGCAGGGAGAAGTCAGAGTATTACTGTTTTCTGTCCTCATGGTATGTGCTTATTTCTGACCTGATGGGTGGTGCTAGTTAAGTGCTAGATTACATGGTCTAGGGATGAAAAATTTGCTACAATGAAATTTTGGTGCTTGGTTCAGCTGCCTAAATATTTGCGCTTGATTCAGCTGCCAGTCAGACACACTTTGACACCATGAGAAGCATACTGTATCCAGAGATAGGCCTTGATCTGATGCTGAGTACCAAGTGAAAAATGGCATAGGCCATTCATAAAGATGGCCAATCACAAGAACTAAAAAATAATTCACAGTTTTCCTCTTCTGAGGTCAATACCCTCCTCACCAGCTGGAAACTGAAATACTATATGTCATCTTTTAACATTTTAATCATCTTCAGTAAGAAGGGCAAATCTGTTTTTCACACCATCCTTACATAGTACCTCTTGATCCTCTGTCTCACTTTCTTCTGAACTTTCAGATTCTTCCTCACCTTCACTCTCTGTACTTTCTATCTCACTAACTTGTTTGTCTTCCTCACCATCCTTTTTATCCTGAGAAAGTAATTCCAAGCCCTTGGCATGAACTCCTTGAATTTGTATAATTTCTTGTATCCGAGGGTGGAACTCGAACATTTCTGTTAAAGGTAAAAATACTAGTTATAATTTATATGCTAAAGCTTAGGAACAACAAACATAAAAAACAAAAGAATCTTTAATGACATTTTTATAACTTCTAGCACAAGGATCCAAGGAATTTTAAAAACTGGCAACTATCCAAGCTGAATTAGATGGTATTAAAGCAGATTTATTGATAGATAAACAAACAAACCCCAGTCTTCTGCTAGATTCATTTGTTTGGGCAGAACTCATTTCACTGTCTGAATATGAGTCTGACATCTTCCTTTCCTAACCTCCACACATACCTCAACAAGCCTACAGAAAACAGTGAATTCCCTTGAGCATCAAAGCCTCCATAAACACTACCACCACCACCACCATGCAGCCATTAGTGTTTTAGTATGCCAAATCTTCTAAGTTTTCCACAAATTCTTGTTATGTTCCTGTAATAAACTATCAACACCAAAAAGTGTGTAAAGGAGATTATGTGGAATAATAAAAAAAAAAAGGGGAAGGGGTGGCTCTGAGTGAAAATTATGATCAATTTTGGACAATGCTAAATGCAAGTGTTCTCTCCTACTGGAACTTAAGTTAGCATGTTAACAATTTCATGTTAACAAGGTCTTTTTAAACATCCTCGTTACCTTAAAAGGGATACTTTGCATTCCAAAAATCCTAAGCTCACTCGCATACTCATTAAGGCCTAAATTTTGGCGTACACTAAAAGAAATTAGTAAATGTAGAGTAAATTGTAAACAAAATAAGACTTTTATGTTTGCAGAGTGTATATTCAAATTAAGTCTGGCTTAAGTCTGGCTAATTTGGAAGGCAAAATGAACAAATGAGACTCATTAAAAAGTTAAAAAAATAACAATAAAAAAGGATAAATATTACTAGAGATATATGTTATCATAAAACTGTGAGAATACTGAGCAAATTAAAAAAATGTGTAGTGCAAGAATATAACTAAAAAAATGAAATGCGTAATGAAAGCTCTTACCGTAAATACATTATGAAGATAAAGAAGTGTCAGAACAGATGATAATATGACTGCTATGGATGGCAGATTAGGAAAGCATGCAGATAACATATGGTACAAGAGATTAATACTTAGAAACACAGTAATCACTACCTTAAGAAATAATCTTCTTCAATCATCCTACTTTAAACAAATTGATTTTATCTGATACATTCCTTACCTTTATTCTTGCAGAATTCTGGGGGCCTGAAGAAGAGTACAAGTGACTTATGACCATTGAGACACAATCGGAGAAGCTCGTTTGCTGCTCTTGAGACATCAGGCGTACCTCGAGCACGAGTACGATACCCACGTTTTATGGCCCATGCTGTTGAGTTAAAATTTGAAAATTTAAAAATATCAGGAAAGGACTATAAAAAAACTTAATTATAAGATTATATAAATATAAATGGTATGCCAATTAATAAAGAAAAGTTTCTTCTTTTTTCTCATTGTCAAAAGCTTATCATGAACATAATTCTTCATCCAAAGCAGAGCTGAAGTGAAACATGAAAAATGGGGCTGAAGATAGTGAAGTATGGGAATGAATAGTAATAATGTTAGTTTTTGTGTAAAAACAAGTCCCTTTTAAAAAGGGTCAAATTGTAGCTGTTGGGAAAGACAAGAGAATGGGTAAAACACAAGAAGGTAAAGATTTTCAAGTTTAGCAATGTAAAGAAAAGAGACAGACATCACAACCACACAGTGATCACATGATATAGTAGTTTGCTAAATATTCCTGTGAAAGCTTGTTCCTATTACAGATCTCAACTACATCTTAATGACTGTCTGAGTAAGACAGCTCAGCCTGTATCTATTTCAGTTCGCATTAGACAAGCTTGTACTTTGGTGTACTTTGCTGGTCCATCTCTTTCAAATGCTTCACATGTGACTCAACTGCTTTCTTATTTTCCTCTCCTTTTTGTGAATCTCTTCTTATTTTGACTTTACAAGATCCATTTTTATCTTCTTCTTAGCCTGTGCACATTATCTTCTACTTATGAAAGCCCCTTTGCTGTTGAGTGAAAATTCCTCTTTGATTTTACAGAAGAATTCCTTCAGTATTTGCTTTCTTTCTTTCTTTTTATTAGAAGCTTTCTCATTCTTTTTATGACCTAGTTGCAGCTGATACTTCATCCTAGCACTCAACATAAAGCATGCATCATCTTTGCTCATATGCATACCTTTCCCACCATATTCTTCATCTTAAAAGACAACCATACACCATCCTCCTCCTAAGTATGGCATCCTCGCTTATGCTGCTTCCTACAGTACTAATGTTTGTTGAAAATCCTCTTTCACTAGATGGCTTTTCATGGGGTAGTATCAACATCAGTCTGGCAACACTTTAGAGGTCTTTGAAGTAGTTGTTCTTGCCAATTATATTACAAAAAGTGTCCAGCAAATCTGTCTTCAAATCAAAAATTTTAATCTGGTGAAAGTTTTGCATTCCTTAGATAAGGAGTCTCAACTCTTGCAGAACACATTCATTTACAAAGCAGAATTTCTTCATAATGACCACAAACTCCTTAGATGCTCTCATTGTCTTGAATATGCAATCTTGGATCTCTCTTGAAAACTAACGCAGGATACAATCCTGCATTCCCCTTAAGAATTTTGCACACAAGTAACACCAAGAAACTGATGCAATCTTTCCTAAACTTGAGCTTTTGCATATGATTAAGTAGTTTGTCCTTTTCTGCTTTTTCAAATACCTGCTTTGCAGTAAACTTCCCTTTGATTTTGTTTTGTGTGACAAAACTAGTTTTTCATCCACTGACAATGATACAATCTCGCTGAAGGTAAGTTTTTGTTCATAGAGTAACCACATACAAGTGAAGTCGATCAATATCAAAATTCTAATGAAATGGGACACAAAAATCTCAAACATTAGCATAGAGAGATAAAAAATAATCAAATTTACAAATCAAAAACACTTATAAACATGTGAACACTGTAGCATTCATGACCATAAAACACATAAATACTACTTATTGTAAAAACTGTATGTCAAATGTTAAGTCAGAAAGATGAGTTGTGTGTTCAAAATATCTGTACAATTAAAGGGAAGTGATATGTGGCAATCACAATAGTTAAGGAAAATTCACCACAAAACATCCTGCATCATGTCTGTCAGACACTGGAAAAAAACAAAGTGTGCTGACCATCAATGTGCCTTAACAATCTGGGATGACTAAGAGTAGCCATCCAGAGAAAACCTAACGAAGACTGATATTTCTTTTCTTGCTCCTGTTTTCTGATCTGTATTTCCTTCCCATTTTTTCTTTGATCAGAACTGAGTAACACACACAGTGAACAATATAACTTACAGAATAAAAAAAACTTAAAAAGTCCATGAGATGGTGTACTAAAAAGATGGAGTTAAAATTACCTTCGCATATGTAAAAGGCTGTCCACTTAAAGCCTTCCAACTCTTCACCAGTTACCTTGTAATCCAAATTAAGCAAATTTGGAATATCTAGTCTTGATGCAATATAATGCACAACACCTACTGGATCGCGAACCTGAGAGATAGGATAACTGCCAAGAAGGACCTGGGAAATAACAGAATCCTATTAATATATGGCATGACTCCTCTATGTGATTATCATACAATTCAACCACTTTAACTAAAAATATCAAAAAGGCTAACTAAACATTCTTTTATACTATGTACAAGCAGGAAAAAAAAAAATGAATTCAAAATATCACATTTTCTGATTCAAAATTCTTACATTGAAGAAAAAGTGCAAATTCTTTAAGTTATGGTTGTTACTGATCTTTCATCCCTCTATTTCTTTAGGAATAAAAGGGATTAACCAATGGAATTTGGGATACAAACCAAAAAGCAGCTGATGAAAAAACTAATTTTGGGCATACACTTTTATTTTTTTTAATCAATATAGTCTTTCATGATAAAAACCTGGATGCTTCTTTTGCCTGCTCATCACTCCATGTTACAATGCCTCAGAGTATTAGCCTTCATCCAAAGTTGTTTCTACATGCTACTGCTGAGATCATGAAATTACCCATCACCTATATACTCAAAATTCCCAAAAGCTAAGCACAAGCCTTAATTTCTGCTTCCTTTTCCAAATCCTCTACTCTAACATAAGCATTGAAATCAATTCCCAATTTGTCAGATGGAAGTATGACTCTGATAAAAGTAATTACTCCTAATTACACTACATTACTATCAACATCTCCCTAAAGTTCAAATCTGAAGTTCATAGTCAAATATGTTTCATGAGCTCTCTTATAATTAAACATAACAAAACTACTACCTCAATGGTGTTTCTCCTCCAGGTATGAAAGATTTGCACCAGAATTAGCCCAGTTTCCTTGCACTTACAACCTTCATTTTCCACCTTTTTCACTCCATCTCCTTAAATCCACAATCCCACTACCCCCCCCTGCAGGTCTTTTCCTCCTCACTCACCTTGACTCTCCTTTCACTAACTTTGGCTAACATTTTCTTCTTACCCTTCACGTCACCCAAGCATACAACTAAGACTGGCATCAGGCTCTTTTCAACCCCTTTCCATCCAGTGACCTAGCTATAATTTTATGAATACTCTCTTTTCCCACCTAAACACAGTGTTCACAAAACAGTCAACGGATCAATCTTTTACTATTAACATCACGAACATCATCACAGTAGAAGGGGGGGAACAGGCATTATAGATATGAATAGATAGTTCATCACATAACCCTAAGACCCATTTTCCTAAATAGGTTCCTGAAGCTTCAATGCCATGCTACCTTGAAGCTACTTCTAGAAGCAGCAAAATGATGGATTCCTTCAGAGTGAGAAGTTCCTAAATGAGACTGTACCCCCTTTCAACAGATGATAATCCAGCTTCAGTGAAGGTGGAGTTCTTTTACTCCCAACCCATTAACATTCAAGCAGCCAAGACTCCATCTTTTTCACAGTTATACCATTTAACTTGCAACAGTACTAATCTTGAAGTCACCACACACTATGAAATACAGAACTCGCCATATAAATAAGTTCTTAAATACTAACTATTCTCCATAAAAGATTTTAAACTATCTCTTACCTTACAAAATATTCCCATTTCACACTTTTCCATGTCAGTACTCCTACTACAGTATATCTTCAACTCACAATCTCTAAGAATATTCACAAATATGACCTTGCAAAAAAATACTTCGAGAGACTTTGGCTATCTACTTCATATGCACCACTATTATGACCACACCATCTTTCAATTTAATGAGAAAATTATTCATAAGTGAAAAAGAATTCACCATCTCCAATTTACCTGTAATGGTATGGAGACTGTAGATGGGAAGACCAGACCAGGACAGTCACACAACTTGACGTTTTTGGTGAGAAAAATGGTCTGGAAGTGCTTAGTATGGCCTGGTGTTCTGCTAACACTCACAACCTGTAATAAAATCAAACTCCACTTGCAAGGCCATTAAAAATGAACACAAGCTTGTTAGCTAGAGAGAGGATGTGAGCAATTAAGGCCTTTTTATTTTTCAATTCCTGGTGCTTCCTCACTAACAAGGGAAACAGTGGACAAGAGTGTGAAAAATAAAAGAAATAAGTCACACAATGAATGACAAAAATATTTAAAAGACTAATGGTTGAAGTCAATCCCCAATGAACCTTGTGTTGAATGTTATGAAAAAGAAGAGAAAACAGAAACAGAATATTTCACTATGACTGGGGACTTCATTGTGGCCAGTTGGTGAGGAAAAAGGACACCACAGTCAAGCATTCTGCCTTTATCTAAAGAGGATCAAGCTACCTTTTACTTGGACTGCTTAGAAGTTCAGGTTTCCACACTTTGTAGAGCACACACAACTAAGGTCAATAGATTCAGTAAGGAAAACTACTGCTTTTATTACCAAATGACTATAAACAAATCAACATATCAAAAGAAAACAAAATCCCACCTTTCTACCCATAAGTGCATTGATTAGTGATGATTTTCCCACATTTGGGTGGCCAATAGTTCCAATAGTAAGGATCCCATCCTTAAAACGCTGGTGAATTTCAGGTCTAGTGCTCTGTTCCATCACCGTCACCCCTTGTGTGGCTTGACACTCAACATCTGAGTCACCGCCTAATTTTCGCTCTTCCTCTATCTTGTTTCGCCAAAGATCTAGATCCACTGTAGAAAACCAAAACTAAATAGTTACATTGTGTAAAACAGCATTAAACTGATACAGTAAAATTCTATTGCATCATAGGCAGTAAACCAGCTAGCTTTGATCATTCTTGAAAACATGAACTTGGAAACATGCTCATTTCTGTGTTAGTAATGTTGTTCAATCCTAACATACTAAAACCTAACAGAAATGCTGTAAAATATGTCAATATAAACGTTTTCTAAAGCAAATATTCTTCAAAAATGTTGTATGAGCTTCTGCTAGGGCTACAACACTGAATTGTGTCTCGATAGTCAATGGCAAAGTAGTAAGAAAAAGACTTACCACACCATTAAATGTTGGAAACCAAATACACAGTATTCCTCGGTAAAACTTTTCATGAATATTCTTGTTAAATTCCAAATCTTACATTAATAATGTTGAAAAAAATATTCTTCTTTTAAGTCTACTTTCTAGGAAAGGTGATAAAGGCAGCTAAATGATTCACTACGTCCAGCGTTCCCATGAATTCAATATATTTCATACAGTATGATAACTAATCCAAGCAGAGTTAGTTTCTTTTTCTTTTCAATTTATGCAAGTACACTCTTAAGAATCTTTCTTACATGTATTCTTTCAGGACATATAAACCATCTCAGTATTTCTTTCTTAACTTTCACATACATTCTTTTCTCTGTTCCACACCTTCATCTAGTATTCTCATTTCATACTCCAGCCACATGTTCTGGCATTCTCTAGCCACTCTTCTCACTTCTTATTCCAATCTTTGGGCAACTATATCTACAGTCTGTATTTCATACCTCAATATATCATTGAAATCCCACACAAGATAGGATAAACTGTATCTTTTGACATGCTCTCCCATATCTACAAACTCACATAATTACCCCTTATCATCATTCTCAAAATAACCAACTTTTCTACCTTTCATGACCTCAGATGGAAAATATCAATTCACCTATCTTTAATATGAAAGCCCCCTTGAAACTCAAAATCTTTCACAATGCTCCCTAGATTCTTATAGTCATACACTTTTCAGCCTTTTAGATCTCTCATTTCTCATTTTCAATCACTATCATCACCATCTAGCACTTATGAACATCCACTTTCAACTTCCTTTCCTTAAATATTCTTCAACACATCCCTTAAAGTGATTAGCTATTCCTAATGACTCCCAATTTATGTAATGTAAGCTACACAGTAATAACACAACCTCCTATTCCCTTCAGTCTTGCATATATACAGAAAAAAAAATGCTAACCTCAGTAATTTGTAAAACTTTGAATGCAATAACATCTGTCTCTGCTTAATACATTTGAACTTCTCCCCTTACAGCACTTTCAAATAATAAAAAGTAAAAATCCAATTCCTATGCAAATCTATGCAATTATTTTTCATTACACTTGACCGCCATTACTCGCATCAGTGAGGTAGTGCCAGGAAGCAGAAGAAGAAAGGCCCATCCATTCATAAACACAAATATATACATGCACGCACATACACGTACATATACATATCAACATATACTGTCAATGGCCTGAACCAGGGTATGTGAAATGTCTGGGGTAAACAATGGAAAGGTCTGAAGGGCCTGGATGTGGATAGGGAGCTGTGGTTTCAGTGCATTAGACATGATAGCTTGAGACTGGGTGTGAATGAATGTGGCGTTTTATGTTTGTTCTCCTGGCATTACCTCACTGACGCACTGGGTGGCGATGCCATTTCCTGTGGGGTAGGGTGGTGCAAAGAATGGATAAAGGCAAGCGTGAATATGTACATGTGTACATGTTAAGCATATGTATGTATATGTATGTGTGTGTGTATGTATAAATGTATGTAAAAATGAGTGGATGAGTTGTTCTTTGTCTGTTTCCTGGCACTACCTCGCTGATGCAGGAAACAGTGATTGAGTATAATAATTATAAAAAATATACATATACATTATGGAAAAGGAAGTGAGTCACAGGGTGGAACTGTCTGTGGGACTTAGCTGTGGATTGTAGGTTTTTAGTTTTAGTACATTCTACAAGACTGCTACAGTGGATATTGCAAATGAAGCCACATCAAGCTGTATTACTGTAAAAATGTTTTGTACAATATTTCAACAGATCAATGGCATGGTATAAGCCTCCCAACTTTGGCCACATTAGCTTTGATGGTGTGTATGTTGCTCTGCTGTTAAACCCAAGCTGGCATGTAAGGGTTAGAGCATCAGCACCATGGTCTAAGATAGTCAGGATCTTGCTCTTTCCTTCCAAAATAAATTATTTTCCATTCTTATTGAAAAATTGGTAGGTTGGTTTAAGTTACTTCAGGATGTAGAACACTTGCAAATAGAGTGGATCTTTTAAGTTCAGATTATATTAATGTAATGCGGTCTGCATGATCTCAAACTGTGGCATCAGTTGGTGCACTCATTTAAAAAACCATTATGCTAGACTGCAATAATGTGTAACCCTAATGTGTTTAAAAAATAATACACAGACACATAAAACTGGTAAATCTAGTGAACACTGTCATACACAATTACTTTTTTTATCACTATGAAATTATATCTGATAACCAGTTCAAGTATCAAGTGAATACAGTTATCCAGAACAGTTAGCAAACTCTTCTTAAATGGTTTCCACCCAACAAACCATACCTCATTAAAAATCTTAATAAGTAACCTGAATCATGCATCCCGCATACCATCATACCTTATCAAAATTCTTAATAACTAACCTGAATCATCTATCAGTTTCTGACATGCATCAACAAGCCTGAGGGAGCTCTCAGCTGCCATCTTGAGCAATCCTCTTTTGTGTCCATATCCCTCAAGTGATGAGAATGGGACAACTAGCAACTTTGGAAACTTGGTGTGAAAATACTCTTCCCAAGCTACAACTACAGCAGGGGGTAGAAGGTCACACTTATTGAGAATAAGTATGATGCCTTTATTCTCCTTTTCAATAAGGTGCTGATACAAATATGGTGGGAACTGGGCTACCTGTTACAACAGAAAGTACAAATCATTAAAATCAGTAGTTAAACAGAGATAAAACTTAATATAACTCTCAGTACCAGTAATCAGAGAAATAATTAAACAGCAAACTCATCAACTCAAAATCTACTGCCAACACCATTACAGAATGCCACATCCCTGTATACCTGCTCACCCCCACTTACATACATACGCCTTCCTATTCTCTTATTTCACCTCTACTGTCCCTTTATTCCTTTCCCTGCAGAAAGCTTACATCTAGCACCCACCAGTGCATTGGATTTTTGGGGAAAAAAATCTCATATTTAGGCTGTAGTATTAAAAAGAGTACGTATCCCTTATTTAAATTATAGTATTTGTTTGCATGGCGTCGTTTGCACCACTGTTATAAGTGGTTATCAGCAAGCATAAGCCCATCAGCATTAACATAAGTATGAGTGTGTTATTGCATATTTCTTGCTTATATTACACCAAATCAGTAACATATACCACCATTACTGTTAGACCACATCACTCTACATGGGGATATCAGAAAATTCATCAGAGACAATGGTATCCAATAAATCCAAAAAAATATCTGGAATTTCCTATGCTCTCATGACTGTATAATGCTACACTGTTCTCTTCATCTTGATGGAAACTAACCCACAGAGTGAAAAAAATGACTGATCTTCTGTATGGCAACACAAGGTGAATGGCAATGGAAAAAACTTACTTCCTTATCCCAGGATCCCCTTCTATGGGGCTCCTGTGGTGCTCAGGATGCTCGTCAAGTCCACTGGGCAGGCTAACACTTCAAGGAGTACAGCGGTAATGTGTGTATGTCTGTGTGATATGAGTGTAGGAATACATGTACAGTAATTTCCGTTTGAAAGTTGCATTTTGGGAATGAGGGGTCTTGTGATTCATTGGAAAAGTGTTTGTAAAGTTGGTGATAGGTGGTGTCCAAAGCAAAGATGAAAGAGTGGATGTCAAAACTAGGTTGGAAGGGCAGTTGTTTTGTGCATGTCATCATACTGTGCAAATGTTCCTTCAATGTTATGTTTGTTGAGAGAAAGTGGGATCTGTAAGTACAATACTAACACTGACAAGTATGTTCCAACACCTTAAGTGGCATCTTTGTAAGTGAGAATCCCATACTGTACCATCCACAATGTATAAAAAAAAAAAAAAGGCTGCATATGATGTCTGCAGTGAAAAAGCTTAAGCTACTCATTTCATGAAATGTGTATAGTTTTGTCAGTTTTCCTCATCAAGGCTTTAACAATGGTAATCAGTGATACTTGGAGCTAGAGACACCCTTTCAGTTGTATACTTCATGTTCTTCATTACATTATATAAACATAAACATGGGCAACCCTCAGGATAGAAAATTTCCATTTCTTATGCCCTAACACATCTGTTTTCCATACGTCTTAAGCACAGTACATCATCTTTTACCAACTCATCATTTTAAATCGTATATCTGCTACAAATTTCCACATTCAGCATTCAACTTATTCTACTAATATTTCAAGCGCTTTTCAAAAAAAGCATCTTTATTAGTCAAAGTGCATTTGCCAAACTATCATGCATTCTTATTATAATTTCATACATTAACACATACAAGACATTATAGGACACAACATGAAATCAAGAAAAGGAAACTTGTTAAAAACAATGCAAAGAAGTACTTCTAATAAATAAGCAAAAACAAGCAACAAGATACCTCCAACAGCTCTCTCTCTCTCTCTTTACATATATACACACAAACAACTTTCATAACTTCTTTCAGCAAATAAGCAATGTCTGCATTTCAATAACAATATTTCATTCGTCATTCCTCAATCCATGTGGTGCTATTCTCTTGTTCAAACTTTAGAACAGTTTCCATCTTCTATCCATATTTCAAACTTTAAATTCTCCTTTTCATAACAAGTGGTGAGCCACTTATGTATGACTTCATAAATGGAGGATGTTACACTATATAACCATGGTTCTCTTCTTTGAAGAAGTAGACACTGCACTGTATAAGTACGGTTCACTTCTGTAAAGAAGTAGACTGGTTCATTTCTTTAAAGATGTAAACCAAATGAATGTAATATCAGTCTGCATGGAGCACTGTAAATTAAGGGGTTAGTGTGATTAGGAGTAATGATATAAAATGGATGGTATTAGGAATGAAGGTGAAGGTAGAGGTAGGCAAGGGAAAAGAGTTAAAGATGCAATGAGACCTTTGGTGAGGAGGAAGATGATAACACTGTATGATAAACTACTTGCTCCTGCTCTTATAGTTTAAAAATCTAAGTTGTCTTTAATTTAAATGCATAATATAGTGGGAATTAGGAAATTATAATAAATAACAGGGAAAATATGTAATATGAATTCACTATTACAAAGGCACTAATGCCATTAAGACATGGCTATGTCAGAAGTATGGCAGCTAGGAATTAGTACAAGTTTTTGACAATATGGTTGACTGTATGTAATATGGTTGACTGTGATGTGACAGATCATGAAAGAAATGTTGCTCATTACTTAGCAAGAAAATGGCCATTCCTATTCTGAGTTGTGTGCTGTTCTTTGCCTAAAGACAACCCATATTTTTTCATTTTACTGATATGCAACAATTTTACAAAATGTAGTGCAAGTAAGTTCCAAACACTTCACTGTTAAGCATGGTAGAAAATGTCATCAACTTTACAAAAAATTCACCTAAAACCCTGCACTACTTAGTGGAGTGATATCAATTACAGCTTAAGTTTTAATTCTTCTATGTTTTAGAACATTACTATCTTTTCTTTTTTTTTCTTACAATTAATCCCTGTCTCCCAAGTTAGCAAGGTAGTGCAAGGAAACAAATGAAGGAATGGCCCAACCCACCCACATACACATGTATGTACATACACGCCCACACACACATATACATACCTATACATTTCAACGTATATATACATATACATACACAGACATATACATATATCTATCCTCCAAGTTCCAGTTATAGTAAGTAAATTATTCATTGCAACTGATCTTATTACTTTGACTATCCTAACCAATATGTAATCAAATTTCACATCCACACATCAGTGTTGGGGAAATAGTCCTTCATGCAAGCTTCTTGACCACTTTATACTTAATTGTTTTTCCATTAACCACAGCTTTTTGGCACCTCTTAGTTTCCTCACTTGTATGAGTGTACTTTACCTTTCATACTGCTATTCTTACTAAACTTTACACCAGATATCTAAACTCATTCACAACTACCTGGGTAACACCATGCAAAGTAAACTTAAATTCTGACTTACCATCTCTTTCCAAACTTGTTATATCTTACTTTTAGTACCCTCCTAAATACATCTTAGATCCAGCCTAACATTCCCTCCAACCCTTACCTATGTATTAACAATACATTCCACTTATTCTTTTTCTCTTTGGCTTTCTTTGCCACTTGTTTAAGTCAACAAATCTGATCCAATTTTTTTTCTTTCATTCTATTCATTCATTATACTTTGTCGCTGTTTCCTACGTCAGTGAGGTAGCGCAAGGAAACAGATGAAAGAATGGCCCAACCCACCCACATACACATGTATATAACATACATGACCACACACGCACACATACATACCTATACATCTCAATGTATACATATATATACACATGTACATAATTCATAGTCTGCCCTTATTCATTCCTGTCGCCACCCCGCCACACATGAAATGACAGCCCCCTCCCCTTGCATGTGCATGAGGTAGCACTGGGAAAAGACAACAAAGGCCACATTCGTTCACACTCAGTCTCTACTGTCATGTATAATGCACTGATACCACAGCTCCCTTTCCACATCCAGGCCCCACAAAACTTTTCATGGTTTAACCCAGACGCTTCACATGCCCGGGTTCAATCCATTGACAGCACGTCGACCCCGGTACACCACATCATTCCAATTCACTCTATTCCTTGCACGCCTTTCACCCTCCTGCATGTTCAGGCCCCGATCACTCAAAAT
>JAUUDY010604662.1:328-17862 GCA_032361765.1 Panulirus inflatus | reverse complement strand
TTTTTTTTTTTTTTTTTTTTTTTTTTTTTTTGCAATAAGCTACCACTAGGGGCCCCTGTGATATCTCCTTTGTTCCTTTTTTTGTTAAGCTTTAGTCCTCTGTCTTCGGTTGTAATACGCTGGTCTCAAGTGATCCTACTCATGCAGGTGTGAGTCACTGTATATTAAGTACAGTTGTCTATGATTGTTTTTCAAGCTCATCTTTTGTCTTCCCTTCCAAAGGACATCCCAGCTTTTGTCAAGAGTTGCTGAGGGTGTAGGGCAAGCAGAATTCTTTGGTTGCCTATGGGATTGTGTGTGGGGTAACTCAGCAGTTCGTCTTCCTGCCATCACACACATCATGGCTTGTTACAACAAAAAACTTTCAACTGAAGATCAGCTTTACATTCTTGGTACAAATATTGACATAATGGTAAGTGTCCAAAAGATGAAGGAAGGATTTGTGGATTCTGATTCAGTGTGCAGAAATTGACACACTGTAAATATTTACTTTGCCTTTAATCTTTTTGGGACATATGAAAAAAGATGAGTGATAAGGCTCTTGGTTAAAGTTAAGGCAAAATGTCATAGCTCCTAATAACCTGTAGTTATATGAAAAGATGTTCCAAGTAAGAAATACAGAATATAGAATTGATAATGTGCAGCAAGAATTGGAACTTCATATTATGTCATTGTTAGTGTGCAGTGAACTTAATGTAATGGCTTTATAATACCCAAACTTCAGCCATTGTACAAGTTACCTTACTTGTCTCTCTTTTACCAGTACTCATTCTTATGCTGTCTTTTTATCAGTCATATCTGCCTCAAGACTTGCTTTCATTAAGACTATAGTCTTGTACATCAGCTTAACTTTCAACTTTGTTCCACTCCCTACTGGTATACTACACTCCAGGCTCTGCAAGTTCTTGAGGCCACTGAGCTTCTTGGTGTAAATTTGTCTTTCTAAATCCTTTGCTGAGTTTAGACATGACTCCCCAGACTTTTTTTTTTTACCCTATCATTCTCTTCACGCAGCGTACTGTCCTCTATCATTTCATTTCCACATTTATCCTCTTATTTAAGGATGTGTCAGGTGTTGTTGTCAGCTGCTTTGCTGATGTCTGTTGTCCTTAATGTTGTGTGGGATGGGATGGTGTATTGAATGAATACAAGCATGCACCTTTTTTGGGAGTTATTTTTGCAAAACTAGGGTTGTTCCATTGTTTTTTAAAAGTTAATGTGATGATAGGAAAGAGGAATTGAGGAATTTGGTATTGTGATAGGAAAGAGGAATTGAGGAGTTTGGTATTGGAAAGTTAATAAGATACAGTAACAGATGGGGTCATGATGTAATATTGTATGGAAAGGAAGATTGGGAAAGTTTAGGTAAATGTGTGAGAATAAGCATAATGGTTAACCAAATGTATGGTGTAGGGACTGATGTAGAGAGTATGTTTGCATGATATTCTTCTTTGAATATGGAGGGTATGGTATAAGGAGTATATTTGTATGAGAGTGGTATCAGCATGGAGGATTTTCTTTTTGTGTGCAGAGATTTATTTGAAGAAAGATTTGCATTGTCCAGAATGTTGTACAGCAGAATCTAGCTAGAACTTGATTTAAGAGTCTGAAAATTATATTCTCTCTTGTGATATTAATTTTGGTAAATGAACAACCAGGTGTCAGCACTTTGTCAGGCCATGGAAGACACAAGTGTTATGGTGCAACGTGCTGCACTTGACCTAACCCTTGCTGCTCTTCCCATGCACAACACTCAGCTACTTCGACCTGATTTAGTGAGAATTGTCACATCTGCGATATTGGTGCTGTTGAGAAGAGATATGTCTCTAAACAGGTAACATCATGAGTAATTTTGCTTCAATATTATTATAAAAGGCTTTATAACTGTAAAATTTTATAATATACTTGAACATTTGGTTCTCATTTTATTCCAGCTGCTGATGGTCATCTTACAAGGTTATACCAAGTCTTTTCATCCTTAATGTGCCTTTTCTGATATGTATATTTGTTGATGTATTTGGCCCTTACATTACATATTGTAACATCTTTAAGTTGGTTATATGTCACTTTTATGGCACACAATGGATATAAAGACTTGGTGTACCTTATGAGGTGAATATCAATGGCTGGAATATGATTGGAGCCTTATGTTATTTTGCTTTAATGTTATCATAAAGGCTTTATAACTGAAAAATCATATAGTGTATGTAGGAATGGGGCCTGGTTGTAGATAGGAAGCTGTGGTTTTGATGCATTACACATTACAGCTAGAGAATAGACGTAAGCAGATGTGGCCTTTCTTCATCTGTTCCCGGCTCTTCCTGGCTAACACAAGAAACAGCAGTCAGTTATGATGTATAATGTTATAAATTTTTTCTTTTTACTTTCAGACGATTATATGCATGGCTAATGGGCTCAGAAATCAACCTTTCACTGCTGTCATCAGAACACCCTGTTGTGAAGCGCCTCAATAGCGCTGTCAGTGACACCACTACTGAAGATGGAGGAGACATCAATGTCTATTTTGAAACTTTTTCCAAACCTTTGCTTGTAGAAGGCATTATTGCTTGTTTGAGGATGAGTAAAGGGACAAATCCACCAGATTTTCGTCCATATAGGCTCATTGTCTCCTTGTTGGATAAGCCAGAAATTGGTCCATATATCTTAGATGATATATTTTTGGATTTGTTAAGGTAAATTTCATCAGTCTCATGTAGGTGTATTAATAAATAGTTAGCAAGAGTAGTCAGAAGAATATATAGTTTTGAAATAATTTTCTTTTCTGTGTCATTATTGTCAGAATTTTATTTTCACATTTTTTGATTTGATGTTGGCACAGAAACATTTTCACAAAAGATATTAGCAAGAGTAGTCAGAAGAAAATATAGTTTTGAAATAATTTTCCTTTCTGTGTCATTATTGTCAGAATTTTATTTTCTCATTTTTTGATTTGATGTTGGCACGGAAACATTTTCACAAAAGATATTCAGGTGTTATTTTTGATTAAACATTACATGGAAAAATTCACAAAACCAACTATAGGTACTTATAGCAAAGGCTCCTCAGCTGAGCACTGTTAGTTGACAGTTGACATGCGTTTAGAGCAAATTTGCACCATATTGCCAGAGCCTACCAGTAGATGGTTGGACCCTAGTGCAGGCTCTTCCTGCTTGGCAGACAACAAATTGCTCTTGTCTAGGCTCATGTTCAAACCTATGTATAGTTTTCTCTGACAAACATATAGTTAGTGCATGTTTTTAGTACTCTCCTACTTCATCAAAATTAGTAATACTAATTATTTCAGTGATTTTGGTTGTACATGTTATTCACTTTTATTTATAAGAGATTTTCTCTGTGACTCAAGTGTTTTGGTTGGTTAAGGTGAAGACTCAACCTTTCTTAATTCTTTGCTTGACATGGAGTTGCTTTCAGATTAACAGTCTAACCATGCCACAAACATTGATTTCCATTTGAGTCAAGTTCCTCTTGATTAAACTGTAACAAAGGGCACCCAGCTTAATTCTTAGAATTTGTACTGTATCACATCAAGAGACGCTCCACAAACAAAGAGATGCCGTAGAATAGGTTGATTTGTTTTATAGTGAATTTGGAAAAGTCATATCAGCATACTGCAGGTTTGATACATATTTAGTCACTTAGTTTAAAGTTGCCTAGTGTTAAAATGAGGAGGATTAACCTAGTTATGAGTTATGTGAAGCAGTCAGAAGAAATCACATTCTGTGGGGCTTGACTTTGGGCAGGAGGCACTGGTTTCAGTGCATTATACATGATGGTTAGAGTGTGAATGTGAGCAGATTTGGCTTCTGTTTGTTTGTCTTGCTTTTGTAGGTATCAGCCGACAATTGTGAAAAGAAACCACATATACCCATTCGCTTCTGCCATAGTAAGGTTGTATCAGGAACAAACAAACATTGGCTTCATTTGAACATATACACTCTCTCCCTGTCATGTATAATGTTCCAAAACTAGAGCCTATCGTCTGAAAAAGACTACTCCATGTACATCTGACCTCATTCAGTCCATGGTCAGCACAGCCACCATATACCACGTTGATCCAATTTATTGTATCCATGCGCACCTCTCATCCTTTTGAAAGTTCAAGCCTTACTTCAAAGCTGCCTTCATTCCATCCCTCCATATCCTGCATAATGCTCCTGCAACTTCTGACACTTAGATCTGTCAATTTTCGTCCATGTTCTTTATATGTTTGAACCATTTCAGCATACTCTGGTCACCCCTTACAATCAGATTGAAGTGACTCGCATTCTTCGTATGATCATCCTTCCTCATGCCACAAGTCGTCCTCTGTCAGATGATTTCCATCATGACCACCTTCCCCTTTCTTGCTTTTAAGGCTCTGTGCTAACAGCCATGCGGCACTGTCATGACTGCAATACTTTTAAACGTGGCCATCATTACCCTGATAAATATTAGGCTCTGCTTCCACATGGTCGTTAATGCACCCTGGACCTTAGCTCACTCTTCTATAGGATGACTCCCTTCAGCTCCCGTGGTTTTCTCTGCTACCTTATAGGACATGGAATGGTTGATATTTAAACATATGCCTAGTGTGTTAAAGTGAAGGATGAATTCCACTCTTACATAAACAATTTTAGAATGTTTAATCTGCACATACATTAGATTTGTCATACTAGACCACTTCCTTCATTCACACCTCCTCTCAGCACAATCTGCTGCCATTGCCTTAGATCCAGATAATTTCTTTGGCACCCTCTTATGAAACAATGCCAGCCTAATCATTCCTGTCTGCTTCTTGATTTCATTAGAGATCTCCATCATCTCCATTTACCTTCAACTGTGCTACTGTATGATATCTTCTGTGACAACCTGTCATCTGCCAACAAATGTTTTACATGACCAGACCATCCTAAAAGTCTTTTATCTCTGCACCTTTTTGATTTTGATTCATACCATATGCAATATCCTTCTCACTCTTTTATTCTTTACTTTCATAATGCCAGCTATACTTCACAAATTATCAGGTTCTTTTGTGCTTATTTTTTACCTGTTCTGACCTTTATGTGCTTTGGTTTTACATTCATAAGTTAGTGTTGGGAAAAATACTTTTCAATGGAAACTTTTTGCACATCATGTACAGAAGATTGCTTTTTCTTGTTGAAATATGATTTTTGCTACAACTCACTATAACAGATTTTCCTCTATGAGGATATCGATTTTTTGCTACAATTCCTAACTAGCTTAAAGATTGACCTCATATCATTCTTTATTGTATGTGTGAGGCAGCAAGTGTGGTGAGTATTCTGACCTTGGACAGTGACTGTAGTGGGAGGCAGCAGATGGCAGTGGCCAAGGTTAGCTAAGACGGCTTTTCCAAATATAGGGCATACTTTACACTGGAGTAGCATGCACAGGATTGAAGAATATTTAGATGAATACATAGAAATTATGCTAACTATAAGATAGATTATTTATACTCAAAAAATATTATTTTATATAGTAGCAGAATACACAGTGAAAAGTTCATAAGAAAGAAAGGAAGTTATATTTAGGGGCCTTGGTTAAAAGAATGAAAAGTTCACTGCATGGTCATATTGGTAAGTGTTACTGTCACTGAATAGCAACCAAGATTTTTGAAAATTAGGAGATCCTTTTCATTAGATTTATTGCAATACTAATATATTTACCTGTTAGATAAGCATTGTTCATTTATGTTGAGATTATGATTTTTTTTTCATGTAAAGTTATTCAGTTATTTTTATTTCAGATGCTTGTATCACACATGTCAAGTTCTGCAAATAGCCAGTGAAACACCAGCAGAATCTAGCAGTAGACGTCAAAGCACTGTTGATAAGCAGAATCCCCCATTGCCACCATTATCTCCAGATGGCACCAAACATCCTATTGAGGGTAATCGGGGGTACCATGAAATAACTAAAACAGCTACCCTAGTTTTCAGTGCTTTACAGCCTTCATATCCATGGATGCATCTCACAGGTCGTCTGAGTCAGGCTTGTCTGCTTAAATCAGCCTCTGGAAGCAGTATGGATGAAAAGAAGAAAAATAATGAAGATTGTCATTTTGTATTGGTGGAAGATGTGGGAAGCCCAAGGATGTGTGTGTGTGTGTGTGTGTGTGATGTATACTGAGTGTGTGTGAAGTGTGTACTTTGATGCAACATTTGCTTACATCACTTCCTTTAGACACACAGCAGCAGACTCAGGCTTCTCGGCTACCTGAGGTGCTGTCTTCAGTAACTGCCCTTCTCACTGAGCACCTCACAGTCTTAACTGCTCATGAACTATCAGTTGGATTGGCACTTTGTCAAGCCACATTGCATAAACTTATTCCTTCGGTTACACTCCCACCAGCAGCTTCTCTTTCTCGGCCAGATTCAAGAGCAAGTATTGGTACTTTTGCCTCCTTACAGCTCCATGCTCTTTCTCAAGTCTCAACAGTTACACGCCCTCCAGTTGTTCCAGAATCTGCAGCACGGGAGAGCCCTCCAACTGATTGTGGTATTGTTCAGATTGGCATTGAGGCAAGTGAGGAAGATATGAGCCTGAGTGAGGAAAACAAAACTGTAGAGCATAGCTCATGTACATCAATAACTGGTGAAAGTAATATTATTAGTGATGATTTAGTTGATGAGGAGGCAGAAACCTCATTCATATCTAATATTTCTAAATTGTCAACTGAAGATCCCCAGAAATCTGGAACAGAAATTAAGAGTGATGTTAGAAATAGTGAAGATATTGTTTCTGAAAATGACGATGTTTTAAAAGATGATTCGTATACTGTAAAGCCAGATGTAATGGTAGATTTATTTGAACTCCATGAAATGAAAGAAATGGATGATAGGACTGAAGCTGAATTAATCACAGAATATGAAGTTCCTACTGATTCAGGAGTAGAAATGGGAGATGTGACTGTGCACTGTCATGATCTATGTCAGCTACAGGTATCCCAAGAAGCAAGTGAGGATGAGTATGAAAGTGCTCCTCAGAGCCCAAACCATCTTGGTTCTTCCCCCATACATAGTTATGTAAAAATGTTTGAAAAATTTTTTCTTGAATTTATTCAAAAAATTTTGATATCTTGTAATTCATCACTTGCAGACTTTCAAAGTATGCTGTATAGATCTGAAATGCTGGGAATTGATAGTCTGTCAGAATTAAAGTATTTGTTAAAAGAGTGTTTGCACTGTTGTGAGGCAAAAAAGGGGTCAAAAGGGTCTCCTACAACACTGAGGGCATCAGCTAGGCAAAGAAATCATCTTATGTTTTCACATTCAAGTTCACCCATTCATTCACAGATCAAGGATGAAGATATTGATATTATGACTGCATTTAAGTTAAATCCACAAGCAGGTGAACAGCTTGAAGTTTTTAAGGTATCATGTAGCATCCTTGTTGATCTCTCATCTCTTCCAACAACACCAGGATTAACCCTCATTCGACCAAGTATCAGTATCCCTCAGTGGCTCATTGGCTTAATAGCATGTGTTATTTGTGGAAGCCAAGTGTCTCCAGAATTTACTCTGGCCTCCATATCTACCTTGTTAGAGCTTGTAATGTTAGCTCAGTCAGAGCTATCAGTGTGGCAGTATGAATCAGCACTAGAGAGAGGAGCTGATGCTGGAGTGGTGACAGTCAACATTACGCCTCTGCTTCTCCCAACACATACTCACATCTTGTTGTACCATACAATGGTATATCAGGTATGTTGTTTTCATACTTTCCAATATTTGTAGTTCTTTCGTATTAATTACTATAAATGCCTAGATATTTTGTGTTCCCATGCTGACTTTAGATTACAGTTATTCAAGGTAAACAAAAGATTAGAATCACTTACTGTGTTAACCCCTTCTTACCATAAATCATGTAGATTCCATAACAATCATTGCAGCACAAATCTAACTTTATGAATTCTAGAACTCAGTGAACAGTGTTTCTTTTCTGGACATCTTTCAATTCCTAACAGAGTCCAAAGGAGTCCAAATTCTGAATTTGCACCTTAAGTATTGCATTCAGAAGGTTAAAAGAGGAATTATCCAGTTTAGATCTGCCAGTTTTCTAGCATTGCACAGTCACAAGAAAATGAAGTTACACAATAAACTCATCCCCCTGGCATTCCCTGTGTATATGAAGCTGAGGATATTTCTCTGGCTCCAGGTCTGTAATTATGATGTTAAGTTATGAGATGATAAATGAATAAAGATACTCAAATTATACATTAGGTTTCCCAAGAAGCAGTTCTTTGCCATCTTTAGTTTTCCCCCTTGATCTACCACCACATATTGTAGACTACAATGTGTGAGTCTTTTCACGTGAAAATAATTTCACAATCCAACCTTAGCAATGTGACATAAGTCATATCACAGATTCCACTTCCCCAGCAAACACGACATTGACAGTACTCATACACATAGTAATGACTCAACAAACACTAAACAGCTACCCTCTGTACCCTCTCTCATCAAATCAGTTATGCTCTAGCCCATGTCTGAGTCTTTTGTCCATGTCAAAGACTGAGAAAACTGGATATGATTCCAGAATTGAGTATTGAATAACTGTTATGTAGAGATGATTGGAAACTATACATTTCCTCATTATACATCTTGATCTGGTGTTTTATCTCTTACCTCTATTTTAAGCACATGGCACGCCAACTTTGGAGTTACCTAGGACCTGGTACAAGTCATTTCCATGTAGCTAGCACAGAACTGCTGCTCCAGTTGCACAATCTGACATTGCCTCATGGACCCAGTGCTACCCTGACATCTGCCCCACCACAGCCATCCATTTCAGTTGTTGAGAGGGAGATCCTTCTCACACTGACTCGTCCACAACAGATCATTACTACAAGAGAAAAGGTACTTATGAAAAGATGTGCTGTTGTCCTTGTTGTGCTGTAGATCCCAGAATTATATTTTTTCTTATAAGCAGTTATATACCTCGCTAACTCGGGAAATGGTGATTAAGTATAATAATGATAATAATGCACTGAAATCACAACTCCGTATCTACATCCAGGCCCCACAGGCCTTTCCATGGTTTACTTCAGGCATTTCACATGCCCTTGTTCAGTCCATTGACAGCACATCGTTGACCCCAGTATAACACACCATTCCAATTCACTTTACTCATATACATGTGTATACATATACACATATACCTACATATTCATGCACATACATATTCATACATACGTATTCATACTTGCTCATACATATACATTTATACTCATATACATATTCATACTTGCTCGTCCTCATTTATTCCCAGCACCACCCTGCCCCAAAGGAAACAGCATCGCCACCATCTGTATCAGTGAGGTAGCACCAGGAAACAGATGAAAAAAGGCCACATTTGCTCACACTCATTCTCTAGCTATCACATGTATCAGGATCAGGTGTTTGCTTTGAAAAATGTGTGTGAGAAATACTTGGAAAAATCCATCCTCCTCCATTCCTACTTGCACACACACACCTTCCTTTCTTAATGAAATCTCCTGACACCTTATAGCTTTCCTCTCACACCATGTATTTATTGGACCTTCCACAAGGCCTTCTCCAGCTCTATAAATCCTCCTACAAGTTCCTATCGTTCCTCTCTTTCTCTCAGTTTTCCTACACTATTCTTTAAATCAGACACCTAGTTCACACATCCTTCACTGCTCCTAAAGCCACATTGCTCCTCCACATTGTGCATGCCACCACCCTGTTATTCACCACTCTTCCTTTCAATTTACAATGTATGTTTAAGAGTCTTATATCTCTATAATTTTAGCATTTACTTTTGTCCTCATACCCTTAATATAATGGCACCATACAGGCATTTCACAGTTCTCAGGCACCTTTCCTTTAGCCATACATACAGTTTACACAGAAACCTTGCCTGCCTTCCCATCCATTTTTAAAGGCGAAGTCAGACATACATTTTAGTACTTTCTCATCTCTTCTTTGGCCTTTCTTACCATCTGCAAATGTTTGGGCATGGAATTGCCAAGGTTTCTGAAGTAGTCTAGGTCCATATGTATCCTTATTTTCTTGCCTCCAATCAAGAATTTGGGCTTTATCCTCCATAGAAAGGTAAGAGCCAACCATCTTGAAGCATAGATGGAGGAAGTGAAAATCTCAAAGTGAAGTGGCAACCAGGAACATCCTTCCAATTTAGATAGCCTGAGGCACACTGAGGCAGGGACTGGTACTCACACCATTAGAAACACTAGTCTCAGTGACTAGATGCATGATGATTTCACCCAGAGTGCATCATATGCTTTTACCTACAATAACCTTAACCATATATTGAGAATATATGGGGGAGTGAACAGTGTTTTTTATGGACACTGTACATTGAATCTTGTCTGGCCAGTCAGCAGCTTTGTCTACCCCTTTATTCAGAGATTCAGCCACAATCCCATCCACTTCTGCTGCATTGCCACACTTCATCTTAAGCAGTGCTTTCACAATCTCTTCTCTTTTCACCATATCACTTGCCGTGGCACTCTAAGACTCCACATACTTTCACATCTGAAACACCCAACATCTGCCACCGTATCATGTAACACATACGAAAGTCCTTCAAAACATTCATCTCCTCTCTGCCTCTTCCTTGCCTGTCACCACTTCCCGATCTACTCCCCTCACTGATGCTCCCATTTGTTCTCTTGTACCCTATCTAATACCTAATGTGATAACACATATATCTGGCAAAATTGATTATATACATATGAATGTAAAGTGGAAGAGTACTGGAAGGAGAGAAATGGTGGAAGAATGCATGTAATGACAAATGTGAGGAAGGCTTGTAAGGACAGGGTTAAGTGGAGAATTTTTCTCTCATGGCCACCCACTTGATGGGAGTTTCTGGAGGGAATGGGCATCAGAGATGAAGATAGATAGATAGATGGATGTATACTCATGCATGTATATAGGTACTTGCATATATTGGTGTTACTGGCTTCACCTGCAGGAAGTTATGTTGTTATAATTCACCTCTAGTGAGGTCATATTGTTGTCAGTGGATGGATAGGAGTATACACTTGTTGAGAATCTTCTCACCTCAAAGGGCTCTGTCATTTACGAGCTCTTGCCTAGAATGTGGCGTAAAGCTGCAGGAGCCATATTACACGGTTGTGTGGTTGTATGATAATGATATATATATTTGTCCCCGCTACAATATGGTAATTTCTGTAAATCCCCAGAGTGGAGTGTTATGGAGTCATGAAGGTATACATACAGAGTATGACAGCACAGCAATGCAGCAGTGGATAACTCTTTGGCAAGTGTCCCGGACTCTGTCATCTGGTCTATCTGGAAAACGTCCTGGGTTTGATAGGTAATTCATGTTATTTCTCTTTTTTAATGCATCTAGGTCTGACCAAACTGAGAGGAAAGCCTAGAATTACTGCTTTCCAGCCTTAAGTAGGAATTTTCAGTTCAGATATCTGTAGTCTGAAAACATCCAGAAGTTGACTGCCCACACATTTAAGATTCTGGCTGAAATAGTTCATGAATTTGTGAGGAATATGCCGTGGAAACTGATTTATTAGGGTGATTGTGAAATTAGTCGTACAGTAAAGAACATGATATCCAGCCTCCTGTTATCCAGAAAGTCCAGTTATCCAGTTGAAAGTGATGACTTTTAGCAGTTTTTATTGATATATCCAAAACACACTTTAGAAAATGGTGCTGGAAAGAATTCAGAGGAAGAAGAGGAACCAAAAATATCTTGGGGAAAAAGCTGAAGAAGCCTTTGAAATTGTGATAAAGTTTATGGAATTAAAGGAATATACTACATAAGATGTCATGGGTCAATATAATTTATAATCTGTGGCCTAAGGCTTCAGAAATCCTACCAAAAGCTGCTTACCTCAATTAAAATTAGTACAAGATCTCAGATACCTCCAACTACTCCAGTGTCCTCTCATTCAAAAATCACTCTAAAAGAATAGATTTTTCTCCAGTACTATAAGAAGTACTAATACATCACAATTCTCATGATAATATAGATGACACTAATTGTGCCCCTATAGCATCTACCCCTTACCCTTTTTCCATTTGGACAGTGATACACTCCACCTCCTATAGATAATGTATGTAGAACAAAAGAGTTACTGTTGTATCTTTCTGAGTACATGTTGCTAAAGCATCTTGCTATTTTAACTGGAGTCCTTTCTGTTATCCAGATTCTTCTGTTAACCAACCGTCCCCAGGTCCTGATGTGATTGGACTTTTTAGGAGTCAAATGAAATTTTTTTCTATTTATCAGGTCTAAGGTTTCATTGGAGTTGTGCAGCCCACTGTATTGTGTATTGTAAAATATAGGTTTTTAACAGTAGAACAGTTAGTTAAGTGCATTAGCTGAGTTGATTCATCAGAAATGCAGATGTGTTGTAAGAGATTATTCAACTTGGTATTTAGAATATGAAAAGGAAATACACTATAATGAAGAGAATGGTTAATGAAACAAAAATTGAAGCAATCATAGGTGATGTATAAATGTGAATAGTAAAGACATATTGCCTCAATGATTGTATAAATCTAAGTGGAAAAGCATAGAGAAAGATTGAATGTAAAGTGTAAAGACTGAGTGAGAGAAAGATCATTTGAGAAAGTTCTTTTATTAAAAGAATCTGTAAAAATGCAGTAGAGACATGATTGAAGGCAGAATATTTGTTAGTCATCATGCTTTACAGCAGGAGAAGGCATTTAGATATATGAGTAATTATAACATCTCCATTAAGGACTCTTGAGGATTTTAATGCTACTAGTGTAGCTGACAGTCGGTTGTATGTTTTACAGATGCTTGTTCTTAATGGTGGAACGTCTACGTGGAGATAGTGGAACGGAGCGCAGCCTTGCCCATGCATGGTTAGCTACTACTTTGCAACGTAGTGATACTGCACGATTGATGGATCCTATTCTCGTGCTACTGCTTCATCCCCACACTCGAAGAGTTAGTGTACAGCATGTTAATATTGAGAAATTGCCTCCTACTCAGCAGTGCCAGGGAAGTAAATGTGTCACAGAAGAATCTCAGATATATGCCATCAGTTCTGAAGGTGGAGAGGTCATGTATCACGTGAGCAAGGAAGGGAGACAGCCTCAGGGTAAAGGACGACAGGTATCTGCACCAACCAAACACATATTAGCCTTCAGTTCTATTTCGAAGGACTATAAGAGAGTCGTTACTCATCATGCTAATTTTACTGAGTTTGAGTTGCCTTCCAGTCATGAACAGCCACAACTGCAATCTTCTATTTCTCTCATGGTAAACCCATTCATGCAGCATCCATGGATAGATATGGAAGATCTTGCAAAAATGAACAAACCACTGAATCTTTCTAATGCAGTACGAATACAAAATGGAAGTTATCAGAAATCGTCAGTGCCTACGCAAACTGAGATAAAGAAAGTTTCATTATCCACTGGGTTTGATGAAGAGGATGGAGAGGAAGAGGAATGGACATCATCTCAGATGATTCAGAGCATTTTGGAAGATATAATAGATAATGTAGTAAACTCATGTTATAGAGATCTTGAAAGTGATGGATCTAGTGAGCATGACACATTATCTCAGTCTGTGGTAAGTGACGGTATTGTCCCAGAATTAACTAGGCATCCATTTCATTCTCATATGCTTCTGTATGTACAGGTTGTTGACAGTGGCCAGTACCTAAATGGGTTATCTTTAATCAGAAATATCATTGAAGTACAGCCTAAAAATTCTCTGTTGGCTCTTGCATCAACTAGTATAAGCACATTACAGTCAGTATCACCATTAATGATATTACTAGCAAGACATCGCCGATCTGTTTTTGGGGATGGCTTTGATGGTGGAAATGTGACAGATATGGTGAGTCAATTTCGTTCTACCATGTATCTTCAGGTAGTGATCACAGTGTGCCTTTATTACCTGCGTTCATACTACCCTTGCTTACCACATTTACGATTAAGAGATGAGCATTTGCAAGACAACTTGGAAGTTCAAATAGCATCAGCAGAAGTTCTCAATCTCGTCTTTACCCACCTGTCACCCCTGGTAACTGATTCCCCTCGTGGTTTCACACCATATATCACTGACTTACTGAGTAAGTGCAAGGTGCAAAAATGTGTGCTGCATTGTTTACTTTCCACAGTACATGCTATGACTGGAACTGGAGCAACAGTATCTTCAGACCAAAAAGGTCCTCTTAACCAGGAGGTGCGAACCTTCACAGAGGAAGTCTTGGAATATAATTGTGGAATGCCAAGTCAATCTGGCACCATTCCACGTCAGGAAACTTATTTGGCTCGGATTATTGACCTTACACTTGCATTAATCCGCCTTGAGGATACCTTGGCAACTGACCGGCCTGAGGGTGGAATGGTCCGAGATCCTCCTAGTGTTAGTATGAAATATTCAGGATTTAGTGCAACAAAGTATCAGCCTGGACAACCCATTCCAGCACAACCCATGTTTATGGAGGTATTAACTGTAGCATTGAATCAGCATCATTTACGTCATCTTCATGGATCATGGTTACATTTGTTCACAGCTGCCTTACCTCACATGGGCCCTTCTCTGCCTAACAACAGCTTACGCGTGACTTATCTTCTGTGTGAATTGTTGGAGTATGTGGCCCATTACTACTTTCCTGGTGCTCCTCCTCCACAGGCCCCTCCAGATTATACACTCACCCTTCTGCAGGCCCTTACAATGACTGTTCATTACTGTCTTTTAGACCCAGCACAGTCACCAGCATTTGGATCAACTTCATCTGTCACAGCATCGGCCATCTCTCCTACAAGTCAAACTGCTGGTCAGATCCTATACAATCTGTTACATGTCTTCTCTCCTGTAGGGGAAATAATGGATGCACCTGTTGATAACAGTGGGTTGGACCCACCTGCTCGTGCCCGTCACACTCTTCTGTGCCACTTACCTCGAATCATTTCCTCCTTACTTTCTCTTTGGGCTGCAACAGGAGATGATCAAGAGTCACCCTTTGTACTTGGCAGCAGACGAGGAGTTAGACAGCATGTAGTAGAATTGCTATCACCCATATGCCACCATCAGACACCACATCTGCTAGCAGCTGTCAGTGTTGTATGGCAGGTGAGAATATAGGATTACTTAGATTTTGTTTCTATTATTGATACATAGCTTTTTTATGTGATTCATCTAATTTTTCTGTAAGTGAATTGTAGGAGTTGTATGTACTTATATATATGCATCATCAGATTATTACTGCATGAGTGTTTATAGTATTCTGTTTAATAATGCTTAGCAGGGTTGTTCAAGAAAGACCTGTATTACTGTATATTAAGTTACTACACCCATGACCATAAATCTTTACAGTCTGTTTGTTTTCCTTGTATCTGCTATTTCCTAAACTTTGGTAACTTCTTTTGGTTCTTGGTGTATTCTTTCAACACATCCATTTTCCTTCCCAGTTGATATTTACCTCAGCACTCATCAGAACTGGTTTCTGAGTTTAGGAGAATATGTGAAGGAAAAAGTTGAGAGTAAATCTAAATGATATCAAAGTTATCAAATTAGCTACCTCGCTAATGCGGGAAATGGCGAATAGTATGAAAGAAAGAAAAGAAATATGTATTGGAAAGGATCACAATTTTGTGCGTGTTCAAATATATTCCTATGAGTCCACAGGGACTCATTTTCATTTTCCCCGTGGAAATCCTCCCCTCTCGTTTTTAATTTTCCAAAAGAAGAAACAGAGAGGGGGGCCAAGTGAGGATTTCCCTCAAAGGCCCAGTCCTCTGTTCTTAACGCTACCTCGCTAACGCGGGAAATGGCAAATAGTATGAAAAAAAATGTATATGTTTATTTTTATTTAAAAAAAGAATGAAAATAGAAGAAATAAATAGCCGGTATTTAAACACATATTTGAGTAATGTCAGTTACATTACTGCCCATCTCTGGCGGTGTCCAGCTTTTTGTAAGAATAAGATAATTTTCTTTAATGTTTGAGAGGCACTGTTTACATTTTGTTCTCTTGTCACCCAGTCAGTAATTTTTCAGGGTATTGGCATTGCTGCATCAGAAGCCATGAATGCTAAGAATAGGAATGCCACCACTGATATTCATAACAAGCAAAGTGGAATTGGTGGTTTACTGTGGAGTGGGTGTCCACAGCAACTGGCGTTGGTAGAGATGATGTCATTACTGCGTGTGTTACCTTTGCATACACTAGTGGCAACAGTGAAGCAGGTGGTCAAACAACCTCCAATAGTTGAAGGTGCAAAGCAGGTAATTTAGCCCTCAATGAACTTCTCTTAGAATAGATGGTAGTATGAAAAGTCACTTTTTTTCATGTGTTGGCTGTTTAGCTACCATATGTAATAGATAGAATGAGTGAGGAAAGATTGACAATGAGGATATATGTGTTAGAGGTGGAGGGATCACTGAGAATTGGGAGACCAAATTAGAGTTGGAAAGATGGAGTGGAAAAGATTTTAAGCGATTTGGGCCTGAACATACAGGAGGGTGAGAGACGTGCAAGGAATAGAGTGAATTGGAATGATGTGGTATACCAGGGTTGACATGTTGTCATTGGATTGAACCAGGGCATGTGAAGCATCTGGGGTAAACTATGGAAAAGTCTGTGGGGCCTGGATGTGGAAAGGGAGCTGTGGTTTGGGTACATTGCACATGACATCTAGAGACTGTGTGAACGAATGTATTCTTTTTTTTTTGTTTGTTTGTTTGTTCCTGGAGCTGCCTTGCTGGAGGGGGGAATGCTATTTCGTGTGTGGTGGGGTGGTGACGGGAATGGATGAAGACAGCAAGTATGGGTATGTACATGTACATATATGTATATGTCTCTGTATATATGTGTCTGTATACACAAATGTATATGTGCATGTGTGGGCTTTTATGTATATACATGTGTATGTGAGTGAATTTGGCCATTCCTCGTCTGTTTCCTGGTGCTACCTTGCGATTAAGTATAATGAATGAAATATGTTTTTAAGATCTAAGAATATTTTTTTGATATATTTGATCACCATGCCCTTTGTTAGTGACGTTGTGTTAGGAATAGATAAAGAAAGGTCACATCTGCTCACAGCCATTCTCAAAATTTCGTGCGTAATGCACCAAAATCACAGTTCCCTATCCAAAACCAAGTCCCACAGACTTTTTCATGGTTTACCCTGGATGTGTGACATGCCCTGGTTCAGTTCACTCAAAGCCACTGACCACCAGTTTACCATATCATTCCAATTTACTCTATCCTCTGAAAGTCTCTCACCCTCCTGCATGTTCAGGCCCCGATTACTCAAAATCTTTTTCACTCTATCCTCCCATCTCCAATTTGGTCTCCCTGTTCTCCTTATTACCTCACTTCTGACACATATATGCTCTTTATTAACCTTTCCTCACTCATGTCCAAACCATTTCAGTACACCCTCTTCTGCTTTCTCACCCTCTCTTTTTTTCCACACATCTCTCTTACCCTTTCATTACCTATTCGATCAAACCTCCTGACACCGCATATTATCCTCAAACATTTTATTTCCAACA
>JAUUDY010604444.1:0-17880 GCA_032361765.1 Panulirus inflatus | reverse complement strand
GTGTGATTATCATTTTACTGTAAAACTACACTACACATTTTGCATCACTCGTTTTTATTTTGCTCTGTCTGTCTTAGGGAGTCGGTGTGGTATGTTTGTGTGATTCTGACGTAACTTCTGATGGATTGCAATCATTTTTCAGAAGAATGGACTTGCAGAACAGCTGTTGTATAATTAGATTAATTTTTAATCAGTTGAGATTGTTTTATATGTGAGAGAGAGAGAGAGAGAGAGAGAGAGAGAAGCACAGCCTCCGTCGTTAATGTGAGCATGGTGACTGACCTTCGCATAGTCCAGGATTGCCTTGTATCGTAAATGGATATTTATCACATCCCACATTGTCACGACCTGTTGTAATTGCAGTAGCAGTTGATATAGTGCATGTTAGAGTATGGGAGGTTTTATGAGGTATTTGTGTTGGGCTAACTAAGCCCAACTTGACCAGTAAAAACAATTTGGCAAACGGTTAACGTGATAAGCGTTATCAAATGTTTCGTCTTCCATACCCTCGGGTTAACAGTGTATTTTTCGTCCACGAGTGATTCATACTTGATATATGCTGCAAGTTTAGTTATTTAATTATCCCTATAACTAAGTTAATTTTCTTCCATATAACTAATGCTTGTTTTGTCTTCTTTTCCGCAGGCGATGCTTGGCTAGGGATGCTGGGAGAGAGCGCGGTGGTGGGCGGGGGTGGAGGCACGACGCTGCTCCGCCCTCGCTCCGCGGACAACCTGGCCCGTCTTGCACCCGCCACCTCCCTTCCTGCTCTCGACGACCTGGCTGAGTCTGAGGTCTTTGTTGGTAAGTGACCTCACGAGCTCGTGCATACTGTGGTGGTCTTAATACCTACGCCATCCCATCTCCAGTTTTATGTGTAACAAGTCACCGATGTTTTCAAGAGCATGAAATCTTTCAAAACATTTTAGCTATTATTTTATACTACTAACATCCGTGTATTTAATATTTTTAATTATTGCATGGTATCATGGTTATGATGCATTGTTTTTATGGTGTATCAGTTCATGTACTGAAATGCTCAAATTGTAATTGGTGGTTAGACACAGGAAGAAGGGATAGACAAGGTTCAGTTTTATATTCCGGAAAGCATGAAGATTGAGCGTCCTTTGAGTTAATCGTAGTTTGGATAGGTTGATGATTTAGGCTTCTTGTGGCTAATTGGAGCTCAGATTCTGAATAATACTGTCTTGTCATTTTTATTATGTAAAGAGCTCATATGGGACTACTAATGTCTTTTTTTTTAACAATTCAGACCTGAGGTGCCTGAGATGGCATACGAATTTTTGTTTGTTCCCATGAAATTTCTCTTTTTAAGTCTTCATGCTTCCATCAAGATTTTAGTCACGGATTATGGGTCATTTTGTTCAGTATATGTTTTGTCATTGTCATGTTGATAGTGATGGAACAAACAGCAACAGACCACAGTGTCCTTTCGAGTGTTAATAGTGGTAAAGATCAGAAATTCAAAAAGTAGCGTAGCGTAGTAAAAGTTATTAGAAATTTAAAGAATAGCGTAGGACAAGAGATCAGAAATTTTAGAAATATCGTAGTATTAGACTGCAGTTCGGATTATGTTTGCAACTTACACTCAATGCATTTACAGTTGTAAAGGGATGGTGTTGACTGTAAGAGGTAGGTTGAATGTGTCTATAAGCCAGTGCTAACTGAAATACATGTCTAGTTATTCTTACTATATTCAGCGTCACTGTAATTGTTATGTCCCTCGACATTATGTTAAAGTTTGTTATAAATTTTTCAGTAATTTTTTTTTTCTTTTTGGCTCAGTATGACCACTGGTATTGTAATAGATTTCATTGATACAGGTGTAAATTGATTGTTTGCAAGAATATGCTCTCATAATTTTACTCACCTTTCCAGGGGATGAAGATGAAGATGTTGGGGCGAGTGGCGAAATCAAACATGGAGAGGAAGCGTATCTGCGGTCATCCTCATTGGATCAAATGGCCTCCCAGAAGACTTTAACTCTTAGCAGTGAATGTGATATTGCTTCTCCCGATTTACTCTCTCCAACTGGTCCAACACCCACTGCCAACCTAATAATTACTTACCATGATGAGGCTTTAAGATTGCCATTGGACGCTGTAAAGGAAGAAGTGGAGGCAGAAGCTCTTGAGGAAGCCAGCATGATCATGTCTAGTGGGCCTGGATCTCTTAGTCATGTTTCACTCACTTCGTCCGTCATCTCAAATAACTCTTTGGATGATAGTACTTTGTCATCCCGCACTGATACTTTTGATACTGTTGTGGCTGTACCAACCAACACATCTCCCTCGCCAGAAGTTCCAGATGACAGCCCAACACCTCCAAAAAATACACCTGTTCGTCCTGCCAACAGAGATGCATCTCGGGTTTCTGGAACACCTACTCGAACATCTCCCACCTCACCTCGTGGATCATCAGGCCGCAGCTCCCCACGTACGTCCACAGATTCCCCACGCACACCAGAGAGACGACGCAAGGCAGGTACTGCATCTCCCAGGAGTGATGGTAGTAGGGGAAGTACCCCAAGGGCATCAGCCATGCGCACAACTCCACGTGGAGTAGATAAATCCAAAGGTGAAGACAAGAAGACACTAAGGGGACGCAGTGTGAATACAGCTGGAGAACGAAAACACTGTGCGCGAATGCAGGATGCTGCCACCAGAAGGGATGCTGAAAAGACTTATGGTCATGCTCGCTCTAGGATAGCAGATAAGGACCATGTAGATGATAGTAAGAGTAGTACTCTGGGACGCAAGAAGAAAACTGATACCAAAGATAGTAAATCCGATACCGATTCAAAACTAGGTACATTGGGTCGAAAGAAGAAAGATTCGAAAGCTGAAAAGGAGGAAACTGTTGAAAAATATGGTACATTAGGTAGGCGTAAAAAGACTAAAGAGAGTGGCGACACCAAAGATGATTGCAGGGATAGACCATTGTCAAAAGACACAAAGCATACCCTTGATATGTATGCCACTTTGCCTCGGCGAAAAGCCCGTGAAATTAGTGCACGGTGGAGAGAGCAGATGGCTGCTGAGGAAGAGGCATCAAAGCCAACATTGAGACGCACCAAGTCAGTTGGTAAGTCAGAAGCTAGTAGTGCAGCTCGAGGGCGGGCATCAGTTATGACAGCAAGTTTGCCACCTGCAGCCTTGTCAGGCCTTGGCAGGCCACGTAGTCCCCGTACCGTCCATCGTGAAGCAAAATCTACCTCAACCTCCACTTCTCAATCAAGAAAAGAAAGAACTATCATATGCATGGAAACTGGTGTCCAGACTTCTTTGACAGGTGGAGATGTGATATCTGCTCTACGAGCATTGTCACGGCAGAGCTCTCTTGGAACAGAGGAAGATGCAGAAGATACAGAAGAGACTCGACCTCATGTTTCTATTGTACGGGAAATGAAAACACCAGAAGACCTGCCAGACACACGACATGTTGAAGTCCAGGTGAGATCTAGTGGCTATGTATTGTTGCAAAATGATTTATGGATAACCTACTGGTAGTGATGAGGTGAGGAGGAGATGGAGTGACTATTTTGAAGGATTGTTGATGGTGTTTGATGATAACAGATGTAGGGTGTTTGTGCCAGGAATGTGTACAAAGTGAGCCATGGAAATTGGTTTGGTGAAGAGGGAAGGGATGGAGAAAACCTTGCAGATGAAATGTGGCAAGGCAGTTGGATTGGATTGTATGGCAATTGAATTCCTTAAGAAAAGGGTGACTGTGTTGTTTGAGGATTTAGGTAATGCATGTGTGGTGCCATTGTATAAATACAGTGGGGACAGACATGAGTGTTTCAACTACAGAAGTGTAAGTTTGTTGAGCTTACTTGGTAAGTTTTAAGGGAGAGGTGATTGAGAGGATGAAGGCATGTACAGAGCATCAGACAGGAGGAACATTGTGGCTTCAGGAATGTGTGGAACAGTTGACTGCTTTGAAGGGTGATTTTTTTCTTTCTTATTTAAGGCTCCAGTCAAGAAGAAAGTGCCTTTCAAGGCTGGGCCTTAATTAAAACATAAAGAGGTTAATGAAAGAGAAAAAGAAGAGACAAGGAAGTGATAAAAAGTGCCAAGTAATAGTTATTGGGATAGACATGAGAGGGGTATAGAGTTCCGAAGCTTCTATGTGTACGGAAAGAAACAGTTATCAAAACAGCCCACCCTTGGAGATACCTTTGGCCACACAGTAATCATTGTGATGCAGCAGCCTGCCGGGTACTTTGTGGTCATGTTCAGCTTTATTCACACTATAGTGATGGTCATGGTCCAAGCACGCTGCATTCATAGTCCAGTCAAATATTATTTGATGCATATCTTTGGGAGTGTACACACTAGCAATCTTATTCAAGGGCCAGTCACATTCAAAGGACAATATTTTAAATGATATATTGACTGGAGGGACTGTACCTTGGGCATTTCTTCCCATAGCTGACCATCATTGTGAATTGGTTACATTGTTTCCACACCAGTCTTAATGCTGTAGGCATGACTAAAGTTTGGTGTGAAATGTATCCAAAGAAGAGGAAGTTTTGCAAGTGGAATTATGAAAATATATGTCTATTTAAAAACAAATTAATGAATGTATGCTTCTGATACGTTTATTGCTTAAAATGTAGCCTGTACTAATGATTCAAATGATTTTTTCCCTTGTTTTTCAGAATATTAATTTCTTTAGTGAAAAACAAGGTAGAGGAAGTTCTATCTTTCTGTATCTCAGACACCTTTTTCCTCTTAGATCTCCCTCAAGGGGTGGGAGGGGTGACCATGACAATAGTATCTATAACTAGTAAACTCCAGTGCCGCTTTTTAGCCTTTAGTACCTCACCCATAACAGGCCACTAGTGGAGGGAAACTCTAAATGCAGTGTTGCTATTGATTACTTCTTCCTAATAAGATGATAATAGTATGTATATGCTACTAATACATTTTACTGTACCATGACCAGAATGGAACGTTTATTTGTAAGTGAATACCTCAGTTCTGTAACCGAAATAAAATCATCCCTTAACTGGACCTTTACCATCATTATAATATGAATAAGCAAAAGTGGTAGGGCACACAGACAGCCAGCTCTCAGGAGCAAAATCCAAAGTAATTCATACATATAGAAGAGAGAAGGTGAACCAACATTGTGGCATAGGGCAGGTGGGTTAAGTTTTAAAGTTTGTTTGAGAGAACTGATTAGTTAGACTGCTTTCAAGTCAGCTCTCTCAAATAAGGATGTCGGGCTAGAACCACCCCAGATGTGAAAGTAGTACCCAATACAAATGGAGCAACTGTTTGGAAGAAAAGATTTCAACATTTAGACAGGACTCCTAGTTTCTTAGAGGCAGACTTAGTTATTTTTGTGATGTGAGAGTTTCCAAGATAGTGTGGATGTTACAGTAATGCCAGGGATGTTCAGTGAGTCAAAGTGGAATTACTTGCAGAGAAGGGAAAGTTATGAGGAATTTTTGATAGAGATATGGACAAAAACTAAGATATCCTGTCCAAGTGTGAGTTTATTGAGGAAATTGTATTGAGACGAGATGCAGATCTAGTGAGAGAAGGAGGAGCGGAATTGAAGGGTGTGGAGGAATGCAGTGTTAAGTCATTAGCATATGAGTACTTTTGATTATTTGTAGAAGAAAGGAAATCGTTGACAAAGAGGAAGCACAAGTGTAGGAGATAGATAGATAGATTGTTTATTGGCCACCGATTTTGAAATATAAAGTTTATAATACGTCCAAATTAGAATACTTGATACTTCAACAACACTAAGATAATTCTGTTATATGACTCACAAAGCAAGGAACACATCACAGAACATAAAAACAATAAATACCTTTCAAAAACTAGGCTTTGAAATATTTTCAATGTCTCTGTATGCACTAAGCAAACTTGGGTAAAATACTTAAAATGCTAGGGTTTGAAATACTTTCAATGTCTCTGTTTGAACTAAAGTAACTCGGTTATCAATCGATGAGTTATGATACAAACTGTAGCATAGTCAGTCCTCTCCAATAACAAATTCTCCATGGTTGATACATTATATTGTTGGCGTATATGTAATATTCTGATACAATCTTCTGTTACATGTCTTTCAGTTTGAATATGGCCACATGAACACAACCGTTCTCCTATTGGTAGATGACCCCTCCCTCTCCTGTTCCAGCGCCCCTCTTCCACAGCGAGTGAGTGGGCGCTTATCCGCAGTCGTGTCCATGACATTCGTTCCTGCTCGTTGACCTCTATTCTTGTACTATGTATATCATGCAAAGCTAAATCTGGATTCGTAGTTTTATACACTTGGATTTTGTTAGGATCTGAAGATGCTATTTTTATGTCATCCAGAGCAGTCCGAATATCATTGACATCGCTTGCTAACAAATCACTTATATGTCGTGAAATGAGACAATTGTACTTCAAGTGATATGTATAGCATGGGCTAGAGGATCGTCCACCATTTCACTTCCATCCCTCCACATACTGGCGAAAAAGTTGCGCTGTTTTGCCTCTGTAAGAGAACGTAAAGGAGGGGTAACCAGGCTCCATCAGATAGATCATTACTAGTCGTCTATCTCACACCTAAGAGTTGCTAAAAACACCACATGTATAGCTTGTTTATGGGTTTTGTATCACCATTTAGCCAAGACTCATATCCGTATAAATTAGTTGACATGAATGCAGCATCAAACCCTTTTCTTTTTTACATGAAAAAGTACATCGTTATTTTTCTTTACAAACTATATAAACTTGAAAGCATGACACTTTTTATTTTGAGTGTGTAGTTTAATGGCTGTGGATGTTGACCCATCCTCAGTGAATGGACTGACTGTTTAAGTATGTATAATGCTCACGTGGCTCAGTAGTTATGCCATTGACGTGCATGGCTTCTCTGTCTGCATCGGTTCCATTTTCGACCAAAATTTAGTTTTGCATATATTAATCTTTATCCCATGTGACTCAAAACTGGTTTGGACATTCAATTTTATTTACCATATTTTCCTTTTTATTGGATAAGAGCACGGAATTGTCCATAAGGACAAGTAAGTGCGGCTATGCCAAGAAGGCATCCTTGCTACAGTTTTGCTTGAGCAAATTTAATTAGATCATTTACAATCATCACAAATAACAGACATGATGTGGGGGAACCATGGCATATGCCTTTCGAAGCAATGATTATTTCAGGGTCCACAATACAGTTAATGGTCTAATACATAGCAGCTCTAGCCAACAACATTCTCACACCACACCGTAGATGCTTTAGAATACACACCGTGATATCACTTGGTACTTTATCATAAACTTGCGTGAAGTCAGCAAAGGTAACTTACACTTGGAATTTCTTTCTTGTTACATCACACAATCAGAGTCACTTGAAGTTCTGTGCAACCTCCCCCTGCTTAGCTTTCAACCTGTTCACAGAAAGAGGTAAACCATCTGTTTAATCTGGCACAAATCACTATATCATAGAGCTTATTAATGCTGTTGATGACATTGAATCCTTGGTAATTAAAAACTAATGTATGTGAGCCTCACGTCCCTGAGGAACACTGCTGTTGATGGAGAAATGGGGAGAGGCTGTTCCATCACCAACCATGGAAATAGAATGGCTAGAGATGAAGGTAGGTATGTGGGAGTAAAGTGAAGGAGGGAAACCAAAAGAGGAAGCTTAGATGAGACCCCAGTGCCACACTATGTTAAAGGCTTGGGGTATATCAGGGGCAGCTACTGAGGATTCTGCAAGATCTTTTATGGATGATGTTCAGACATTAGTAAGACAGGAAAGACTATCACCAGTGGATCTCACCTTATAGAACCCGTACCGATGATCAGAGAGATAACCGAGATTCAAGATGTCTGAGCATATGGGAGTTGAGGAGGGATTCAGAGGCTTTGGAAATAGTAGACATCAAATCAACAGGATGATTGTTAGGGAGTTGGAATGGTCACCTTTCTTAGGGATGGGATGTACCAACATGTGCTTCCAAGACAGGAAAAGTTCTGTTTTTTAAACAGAAACAGAAAAGATGAGTGAGTACTGGTGCAAATTCAGTGGTACCCTCTCTCCGCACACAGGGATGGATGCCATCAGGTCCATAAGCCTTACTTGTGTCCAGAGAGAGAAGCACTTTTCAGACACCTTGAAAAGAGATTATGAGGAGGGGCATAGGGTTAGTAAGAGAATGTCTTGGGTGAAGGAATGTTATAGACATCCAGGTGGAGTTAGAGGAGAAGCAAGAACCAAAGACCAAAGAGCGTTGCTTTGCCTACAGGAGAAACGGTTATGAAACCATCAGAATGGGAAAGTGAAAGGAAGGTAAAGTGACAAGAGCTGTTAGCAATGCCCTTAGCTAAAGACCAGAAAGACCTATCAGCAGAAGAGGAGAGGTTATCGCACTTCTTTTGTTGCCTCATGGATAACATACTTGCAGTGATTACGGGAAATGATAAATGCTGAGCAGGACTCACATGAAGGAGAGTTTTCAGCCCTGGCATGCTTGATCTCTTGCCTGAGTGGCCTCAGAAGATGAATGGTTCAGCCATGGATTGGAAAAATGGGTTGTCATTGAGGAAGAGCGGCTAGATTTTTCTATTCCTGCAATGATAACCTCTGCTATGCGTTTGGCAGAGTGATGCATCACCACAAGAGAGAGGAATTTACTTGAGGGAACTCAGACAAGAATTTTTTAAGATATTCCCATCAGCTTTGTTGAGACAGTATTTACATTTAGATGGAGCTGCTGGAGGGAGTTGTTGTTAGAATAGATGCATTTATGTGAGTATGGTCAGGTAAACTAATTGGGGTGAGATTGTGTAGTTACAGTGCAAAGAATATTAGGAGAGTGGCCACAGCAATCAAGAATGTGGGTAGGGTAGGTGATGATTTGCTGTAGATCCTTGAGATTTGAGAGCAGGAGGCTTCAGTCCCCCTATCATCCGTATGGGAGGAGTTCGGCCATTCCGTACAGTTAACATTGAAATCCTATAGGTAGAGGAACAGAAGGATTTGTTTGTGGTATTTATGGATTTGGAGAAAGTAATTGATGGCGATATTTTGCTGAAAGTCTTATAAATATGTGGTGTGGGAGGAAAAGTACTAGAATCAGTGAGAATTGTTTATCAAAAGTGTAAGGCATGTTTACAAGTAAGAATAGAGGAGAATGAGGAGTCCCTGGTGAAGGTTGGTCTGCAGCAGGGGGTGTGATGTCATCATGGCTGTTTAATTTGTTTATTGAGGGGTGGTGAGGTAGGTAAATGCAAGGGTCATGGGGAGAGGGTCAAATATGCAGTCAGTAGGGTGTGGAAAGTGTCAGTTATTGTTTGCTGATGACACATCACTGGTGTCGGATTCGAGTGAGAAACTGCAGAAGTAGGTGACTGAGTTTGGGAGAGTGTGTGGAAGGGAGTAGAGAGTAAACATGAATGAAAGTAGGCATTTAGGTTAGCAGGAGAAAGGGACAGGTTAGATGTAGTGTAGGTTTGAATAGAAAAAATAAGGGGATTGGATATGGTAATGAATAGAACCATGAAAGTGGGAGTGAATCATAGGATGGATGAAAGGGTGAAACTTCTAGGAGCATTAAGGAATGTGTGGAAAGAGAGGTTGTTATGTGGGAGGGCAAAAATGGTTATGTTTGAAGTTATAGTAGTCCCAGCAGTGTTGTATGAATGCTGGGTGTGGACTATAGATGAAGATGAGCGGAGGAGAATGGATGTGTTAGAAATGAAATGTTTGAAGACAGTGTGTGGTGTGAGGTAGTTTGGTCGAGTAAGTAAGAAAAGGGTAAGGGAGAGGTGTGGTAATGAGTAGAGTGTGGCTGAGAGAGCAGAAGAGGGTGTGCTGGAATTGTTTGGGGAGAATGATTGAGGAAATGTTGACAAAGAGGATATATGTGTCAGAAGTGGAGGGGAAAAGAAGGGGAGACCCAACTGGAGTTGGAAGATGGAGTGAAAAATATTTTGAACGGTTGAAACCTGAACATGCAGGAGGGTGGAGGCTGTGCACAGGATCGAATGAAATGGAATGATGTGGTATACAAGGAGTGATATGTCATTGGACATAATCAGGGCATGTGAAGCAGCCAAAGCAAACCATAGAAAGGTCTGTGGGTCCTGTTTATGGATGGGAGTTGCGGTTTCAGTGCATTGCACTTGACAGCTAGAGAATGAATGTGAGGATATGCAACCTTTCTTGATAAGCTCCTGGTACTACATCATTAACAGGGGGAAACGGGGACAAGAATGAAATTAGCAACAAAAAAAGGCCACATTTATTCACCCTCAGTCTCTAGCTGTCATGTGTAATGCACCAAAACCACAGCTCCCTATCCACATCCAGGCCCCACAGGCCTATCCATGGTTTACCCCAGACGTTTTACATGCCCTGGTTCAGTCCATTGACAGCACATTGACCCCAGTATACCACATTGTTCCAATTCATCCTATACCTTGCACGCCTTTCACTCATGTATGTTTAGGCCTTGATGGCTCTAAATCTTTTTCACTCCATCCTTCCCCTCCAATTTGATCTCCCACTTCTCCTTGTTCCCTCCACCTCTGACACACATATCCTCTTTGTCAACCTTTCCTCACTCATTCTCTCCATATGTCCAAACCATTTCACACACATACACACTGGCTTTTAGTCACTTACCTGTCCATGGCAGGTGCTAGAATGATGGGGGCAAATGCAGCAAAGCATCTAAGAGCAGTGATGAATAATTGAAATTCACCCTCCAGTGCCTCTAATTGGATGCTTGGTGCCCCATGGTGAATCACATGTTGGTATGAGAAGACTTTGACATATGGTTCTAAACAAGGAAGATAGATGCAGTTGTTTTTCTTGGTGCATCATTAGAATTTCAACCAGGCATCAATAAATGGGGACTGCAGTTTAAGGGTTGAGAAGCAAATGATTAGACTGTAGGATTCATAGTTAATGCTTGTTGAAACAGAAGAGGAAATATGTGGGAAGCCTGATGTTAGGTTCTAGAATGCATTCACCACCAGACTGTAACTAGATGGGATAAAATGACCATTGAAATTGTTAAGATGAATGGACATATATAAGTAGACTGTTAAAGAATGCAGTTCTATTTGAGGTGGATGACCCTGATCCAATGTGGCCCTTTGTACTCAAGGAGTGCAAGCAACACACTACTGGCCACTCAAGATTTCGTTAGGAACACTATGGATGAGTGATCAATGCCAGGAGTGGATGAAAGCAAATGTTTTGCCTTTTTCTAAGGAAGATAAATTGGGAAAATTCATGAAACTACAGACCAGCATCATTGAGAATCATGGGCTGTAAAATATTGGAAAAGACAACCAGAAACAAATGGACAAATTGTTACAAAGGTGAAACTAATTATTTTAAGTTAAGAGGCTGCATGCATTCAAAGGAAAGATTACAAAGCAAGTCTCGTAGGCTTCTTTGAAATAGTGAGCACACTCCTTGAACTGAAAGTGAGGTAAAGATTGGAGTTCTGTGTTCTTGAACTGCTAGAATCATTTAACACTTTCAGGGGAGGTTAGAAAAAAGAAATAGTTTTTAGGCAGGCAAAAATTACCCAAGCAAAGAGGAGTAAAGGATATATATCTGAAGTGTGTAAAGTGAATTAAAGTAACTAGTGGTACCCAGAAGGGCTCATCCTTTAGATCAGTGTTATTTTTTCCCCACCATTTCCCGCATTAGTGAGGTAGTGCCAGGAACAGACAAAGGAAGGATGCAACTGCCCATATCCATCCTTTTGTCGTCATTTGTATACACGAAAACCGCAGCTCCCTATCTACAACCAGGCCCCAAAGACCTTTTCATGGTTTAACCTGAACACTTCACATGCGTTGGTTCAGTCCACTGACAACACTTTGACCCTAGTTTACCACATTGCTCCAATTTACTGTATCCCATGCATGCTTTTCATCTTCCTGCATGTTCAGGCCCCAATCACTCAAAATCTTTTTCACTCTATCCTTCCATCTTGAATTTGGTCTCTCCTCCTTGTTTCCTCCACTTCCAACACATATATCCACTTTCCTCACTCGTTCTCTCCATATGTCCAAACCATTTCAGCGCTTCCTCTTCAGCTTTCTCTATCACACTCTTTTTATGACCACACCTTTCTCTTACCTTTTCATTACTTACTCAGTCAAACCACCTCACACAACATAATTGTCCTTAAACATTTCATTTCCAACACATCCACCCTCCACACAGCCTTATCTATAGTCCATACCTTGCATTCTGTATAATATTGTTGGGACTACTGTACCTTCAAACATACCCATCCCTTCCATTAACGATCTGCCTTTCCACTCATTTTTCAGCACTCCCAGAACCTTTGCCCCCTCACCCACCCCATGACTCATTTCCACTTTCATGGTTCCATTCACTGCCATGTCCACTCTCAGGTATCTGAAACACCTCACTTCCCCAAAATTTTCCATTTAAATTCACACCCCATCTAACCTGTACCTCAAATCTGCTATACTTAATAACCTTGCTTTAATCCACATGTACTCTTAACTTCCTCTTATAAAATACTTTCAAACTCAGTCACTAGCTTCTGCAGTTTCTTGCATGAATCTGCCGCCAGTGGTGTATTATCAGCAAACAGCTGACTCACTTCCCAGGCCCTCTCATCCCCCTCAATCATCAAACTCACCCTTCTCTCCAAGACTTGCATTTACCTCCCTCACCACTTGATCCAAATTCAAATTGAACAACCATGGTGACTTGATGCACCCTGCCACAGACGATCCTTCACTTGGAACCATTCACTCTCCTCCCTTCCTACTCATACATATGCCTTACACCCTTAATAAAAACTTATTCTCACTGCTTCCAGCAGCTTTCCCCCCACATCACACATTCTTAAGACCTTCCACAAGGCATCTCTGTCAACACTATCATATGCATTTTCCAGATCCACAAGTGCCACATCCAAGTCCATATGTTTCTCTAAGTATTTCTCACACAAATTCTGTAAAGCAGACACCTCATCCACACATAGTTCTACCATTTCTGAAACCACACTGCTCCTCACAAGTTTGATACTCTGTACATGCCCTCACCCTCTCACTCAGTTCTCTTGCATACAACTTACACTCAACAAACTTATACCTTTGTAATTTGAACACTCACCTTTATCCCCTTTTCCTTTATACAGTGGCACTTCACATGCATTCTGCAAATCCTGATGCACTTCTCCATGGTCCATTCATACATTGAAAATCCTTATCAACCAACTACTCATTCACCACCTTTCTTGTTAAATTCAATAGCAATACCATCCCCCCCAGCTGTCGTGCCACATTTCTTCTTACAAAAGGCTTTCACCACCTCTTCTCTCTTCATCAAACCACTCTCCATGACTCTCTTACTGTGCATACCTATCCAACTCAAATGCCCCACATCTGCCATGCTTTCATCATGCAAATGCAAGTCTTTCAAAATACTGTGTCTCCTGCTGTCTTCATCACTACCTGTTTCCACTTTCCCTTTTGCCCCCTTCACCAATTTTTCCTGTTTGTTCTCTTGGTTTTTGCTCATAATTAACCTCTTTCTAAAGCATCTTATTCTCTCTAAAGTTTATTGATACTCACTCACCCCAACATTCATTTGTCCTCTTTTTCACCCCTGCACCTTCCTCTTCATCTTCTGCCACTTTCTTCTCTACATCTGCCAGTCATTTGCACTCCAACCTTGTAAGTATTGCCAAAAACACATCTCTTTTCTCTTTCAATTAGCAACTTTACTTCTTCATCCCGCAGCTAACTACCCTTTCTAATCTTCCCTCCTCCCACCTTTCACATGCCACATGCATCTTTTGCCCTTGCCAGCATTGCTTCCCTAAATACCTCCCATTTTTCACCCACTTTCCTTGCATCATTTACTCTCACCTTCTGCCATTCTACACTCAGTCTTTCCTGGTATTTATTCACATCCAAGCTCTCTTGCTTTCACCATTCTCTTTTCACTGACAGTGTTTCTCTTTCCTAAAACCTACAAATCTTCACCCTCCTCAAGATAGTGATCAGACATCCCACCAGCTTCCCCTCTCAGCACATTTACATCCAGGGGTCTCACTTTTACACTTCTCTTAATTTATATATAATCCAGTAATGCCTGCTGACCATCTTTCATACTTATACGTTTACTTGTGTATGTCCCACTTGTTAAACCAAGTATTCCCGATCACCAGTCAGCACACACCTTCACAAGCTGTTTGCCATTTTCATTCATAATACTGAATACTCCATGACTCCCCAATTGTACTCTCAGTTGCCACATTACTCGCCTTCAGATTCAAATCCCCCATTATTATTCGGTCTCTACATGAAAACTGCTGACCCACTTACTTAGCTACTCCCAAAATACTTGCCTGTCATGATCTTTCTATTCATGGGCAGGTGCATGAGCACTAATAATCATCCATCTCTCATCATCCACTTTCATTTTTACCCTCATCAGTCTATAATTTACTTCCTTATACTCTTTTTCGCTCTCACACAACTCCTGCATTAGTGGTAGTGGTACCCCTTCCTTAACTCTTGTCCTCTCATCAACCCTTGACTTTATTCCTAAAACATTTCCAAACCTTTTACCATTGAGCTTAGTTTCATTCAGAGCCTGAACATCCAGGTTTCTTTCCTCATACATACTACGTATCTCGACTTGGTTGCATCCACACATATTTAGACTCTCCAGCCTGAACTTTTGTGTAGGACGAGCACTTCCTGCTTGACTCTGTCTTCTGTTTTTATTCTGTTACTGTATATATATACTAATTGTACATGACTTTCCAAAAGGACGGGAGTTAAACCTGAATGTTTATAGATGATACTAGTTGTATGAGAGTAATAGGGAACATTCAGAATTGCATAATTATACAGGGATCTAAACAGGCTCCAGCTTTCACCAGATACATGGTTAATGAAATTCATCCCAAGCAAACGGAAAGTGATGAAAATGAGACATAGTGAATTGAAGCTTAGTTTTGATAGTTAACTCGCATATGATATTTTACAAGAATCTTCATGTTAAAGGAATTTAGCAGTTGATATAAATTACCTGTCACCAAACCTTAGCGCAAGAATTTTACTGAAAGCAGATTATATACAGTGCTGGTTGATATCAAAATTCCCTTCAAGTGCATGGATAAGGAGATGAAACAAAGCATTTATCTCATGTTTTAGACCCAAATTAGAGTATGCAACACCCGTTTGGTCACATCACTTGAGAAGACAAGTCTGCTTGAGAAGGCCCAACAGCAAGCAACAAAGATTGTGTTTAGAGTACAGAAGCTTGAGCTACGTGGAAAGATCAGTATTTAGGAAAAGAAAAGACTTTCTTCCAAGAGTAGTATGTCTAAATCAAAATAACACTGTCATTAATGATCATATTTATAGAGTAGATTGATATGTATGAAATAGAGGCTAGGGAGAAGAGAATAATGAAAGATAAGGAGAAATACTTGTAAGATAATTGAATTATGGATGAATAGAAGGCCCAGGAAAGAAACATTGAATGCAGAGTTAAAATGTGGAAACTGTGTGAGAATGAATGGGGGTTGGGTTATGGGGGACCCATGATTGATATGTTCCTCCCTATAAAATACAAATAGATTATTATCAGTATTATTATTATAATTATCAGTATTATTTTTAATATTATTAATGATATATGTAGCCCCTAGAACCTCTTCTCTAGAAGCTTCTGGAGCTTGGAGGTTGCACTACAGTCAGTAGCAGGAAAAGGATGAATTCCTTTGGCATGAGAAGTCTTCAACAAGATTGTATTGCAATGATACAGTCTCACTGAAGGTGACTTTTCACTCACAGCATGACCACAATTAGATGGAGTCTGGTAACATGCAAACTGAGGATCATAAAGTAAAACAAACACACATACAGATACATGAACAAACACATACACATACAGGTACATGAATACAGCTCACACTTGCATATGACATGGGAATTAAGAAGGACAGAAAGAATGGGAATGATTTATTATGACATTTTATTTAGAAATATAGTGAGTCACAGTGCATTAGTCAACTTGTCTCCCCTTGTATTAATCAATAGGTTGAGCTAGCATGGCGGTTAGGAGATGGGGAACTCCCAGAACATGTGCGGCGACTCACTGAGGAGCACACACGGCTGCAGACTGAACACGCCCGAGCAAGAACTCGCCTTGAGGAGATGGAGGGATTACGTGAAGAGCTAGAAAAGGTTAAGACCTCACTTGAAGAGGAGCGAGCAGAGAAGGAAGAGGTTCAGGGAGAGTTGGATAGAACTTCACAACGGGTAAAGGACATGCTCATCTCTATGGAAGGGGTAGAACATGGTAAGTAATAAAGAACTACTCTTTGAAAGTAATATGGATAGTGGCTTTTAACTCACCTGAACTAAAGATTCAGTCTAGAGTTTGATGATCATTCACTACCCATATTCCATATATTATCTATCCCTTGTGTATTCTTTTCTGTTTTACATATTTTTTGTTTCTTTTTTTTTGCTTCTCAAAAGCCAGAAGTCTTTAGAATTTAATCTTTTATAATGTCACATTTTTATTTGTCAGATATATAGGGCAAAGCATTTCAGTGATACTATGGATGGAGATTACTTGGTTAGGTGTAGATGGAGATAAGAATAGAATAGAGCATGCAATGAGTTAACTATACAAAAAATAGGGGGATGTGAGGTTCATCCAGGAACCCAAAGCTGTTCCTTTACCCATCAGAAAGGGAGGAATGGTATTAATTGCATTTGTGTAATACTCCTGGATTATTATTATCCCTCATCCTAGACATTCTGTGGTGCATGTAAGAAACTATTCATGGAAAGATCACAAACATTTGTTTAAGGAAAGTAGCCCAAGGAAAGATCCTCACAAACCTTTGTTTGGCAAAAGTAGTGTAAGAAACAAATTTTAATGATTGTGGGTATTGTGCTATTAATTGTGCCAAAAGGAGAATGATCAGAAATATTTTTTGTATGCATGGTTATGTGTAAAAAGCTTGTCCCTGGCAAGTCATTTCAAGAATATCTTCATGTGCATGACAGCATAAAATTTTCATGAGCTGCATGTGGGAAAACTCCAGTAAATATAGGACTTACATGTACAGAACATCATGTTAGGTAGTCTTAAGATGTTGAAACTTGGTATGATATTTTTTAAGGATTAGTGTTTTCAGTAAGTCCAGTGTAACTGTGATTCTAGTATCCATTGAAGATGATAATGAGACCTTTTGGAGATATTATTTTTATATGAAAATATCTGTCTTACAGTATGTCATTCCCAGAGATATGTGATATGAAGTCTCCTCTTAGGGAATCAATTTTCATGTAAATGAATCTCTTGGAATAACTTATGGCTCTATCATGAAGGTGCATTTAGCTCGATTTTTCATTGAATCTTTTCCAAAGACACTTTGACATGCATAGTATTGTGTGTGGAGCATGTATTTATCTGGGAAACTCGAGTATGTTCAAATGAAGTCTCAAGTATTACATATTACCTATCCTTGGGGTACAAGTTTAAGCCCTTAGTTCTGCAGAAAAGACGTTTCACATCCCCTGGTTCAGTCTGTTGACAGCACGTCGACCCCTGTATACCACGTCGTTCCAATTTGCTCTATTCCTTGCACACCTCTCACCCTCCTGTATGTTCAGGCCCCGATCACTTAAGATCTTTTCACTCCATCCATCCTCCTCCAGTTTGGTCTCCCACTTCTCCTTGTTACCTCCATCTCTGACACATATATCCTCTTTGTCAGTCATTCCTCACTCATTCTCTCCATATGTCCAAACCATTTCAACACACCCTCTTCTCTCTCAACCACACTCTTTTTATTACCACACA
>JAUUDY010604334.1:0-17886 GCA_032361765.1 Panulirus inflatus | reverse complement strand
TCCCCTCTCGTTTTTTTTTTTTTTTTTTCCAAAGGAAGGAACAGAGAAGGGGGCCAGGTGAGGATGGTCCCTCTTAAAGCCCAGTCCTCTGTTCTTGACGCTACCTCGCTAACGCGGGAAATGGCGAATAGTTTGAAAGAAAATAAATAAATAAATAAATAAATAAACACCAGCCTACCTTCCTTTGTGACTAAAGATTATTTTCCATATCTTTCTTTCTGCACTTCAACTGTATTGAAATCTAATATTTTCATCAATAGAAAAATTTGTTGACGCTTACTGAAATCCAACTGTGTACATAAAATATAACCCTGAAAATTTTCCGTTCCAGTAAAAATTTTATTACCCCCCCAGCAGTTTTAGTTCTACAGCTAATATTACGTACCTATTTGTACAACTAACCTCCTATCACAATCTTAAACTCCAAGCCATCAGAAACCTTATTCCCTGAACAAACACAAGTCACACACTTGCTTATTCTGAATATCACCCATCACTACACCACCACATACAATGCTTCAAAATATCCCAAGACCCTTCATGCCAACAGTGCAACAATGATAAAGAAGACATTGATTACTTAATAATCAACTACCCAGCACTTTGTGCACACAGAAGGACACACAACATTGTAACACTTTATGACGTGGTTCCAACTGGTGGATGTAGCCAGCTTCCCGAGTGCTACAAGAGTCTCATAAGGATAGAAGGGGCAGTAAGGTAAGGTAAGGTACAGTACAGGGAGAGAGTTCTAAACTTGTTAGGCCCCATTTTCTTTATATGCCATCATGCAGCCTTTCAAACCTTTGTAAAGCACCATTGGTTAATTTATTCCATCCATCCACCATCCTAACATTAAACCAATACTTCTTTTCATCTTTTCTAATTAACTTCTTACCCAACTTTCTGTTATAGCTTTTGGTTACCCTCATGCTGTTTTTCTTTAAGTACTGTTCCCAATCAATATCATCCATCTGATGTAGAAAGTTGAAGTCCCCCCTCACTCTCTCTCCTCCTTGGTGGACAGTTTTGAGGCCCTCAGCCTCTCATTATAGCTCAGTTTCTCTTAATTTAGGCACCATCTTTAGATATTCTTCTTTATACCCTCTTAATCAGATCATTGCCCTTGTCTACATATCTGAATACAATTCTTATATTTCCCAGCAGGCAATTTGCCTCTTTCACAAATGTCCTAATGTGTAGCTCCGGCACCAAATTAAACATTCAACCCCTAGGATGATTTTACCTGTAGATTCCTGCACTTTCTGTCCTGGTAGGTAATAATCACATCAACCTTCTTCACATTGTCCCATCTTCATCATCTTACATTTGCTTGGACTGAAATTCGCCATCCATTTATCTGACCAACTTTGGGTTTTTTTCCAGGTCCTCCTGTTGGCTGGTGGAATCATAATCATTTATTGTTTCTCTCTTGATCTTGGCATTGTCCTCAAACATGTTTAGATATGATTTTAGTCCATCAAGCAAATGATTAAGTACACCAATAACAGCAGTAGCCCCAAGACAGAGCCCTGTAGAATGCCACTTGTAATGTCAGCCCACTAAGAGGATGCAGCTCTTACTTGTGTCCTTTGTCCAGATCCCCTTGTAGACTGATGCAATCATCATTCTTTATTTCTCTTGTGACCTTGGGATCAACTGTAAACAGGTTTAGATACAATTCCTGTTCATTATGCAAATCATTTATATACATCAAGAATAACAGCGAGTCCAAGATTACCCCCTGTGGCATGTTACTCGTAACCCCAGCCCACTGGTGAAGCTCAACCCTGGTCAACCTGTAAATGCATCATGGCTAGCTGCACTTTCCGCTTGTTCCATGGATCCCTAACTGTGTCAATGTGTGATCAAACAGAAATATAAAGGACGATGCACAGTTCAAAATTTTTTCTTAAAAATTACTATGTCAAAGACAAACATTAAGTAAAAGTACCTCCACAACTGCATAAAACATGTAAATATGACACACTACAAATCACACAACATATGTGCTGAGATAATTCAGATAGTGATACTGTGTAAAGTCTTAAAATACTTCAACCCTGTGCATATCATGTATCAATAACTTGAAAACCTAAAAATGGTGTATGGATGCAAAGCATGGGCTTTGAATGAAAATATGCAGAGAAAGGGGGATGTGATGGAAATGAAATATCTGAGAACATGTGGTGTGAAGTGTTTATTCAAGTAATTGATAAAGGGTAAGGGTAACATAAAGAGTGTGGTTGAGAAAGCTGAAGACGATGTGCTTGAAATGATTTAACGATTTAACATATGGAGAGAATGAGTGAGGAGAACTTGAAATAGAGGATATATGTGTCATTACCATTTCCTAGCAGTTAATGTATGTAAAATAGTAGTTGTTTAGAATTGATAGTGTTTACAAAATTTAGATTTTCTATGTGTCTGCTTCTGTGAAACATTGCACTGGAGTTGCCCTCTGACAGTGATCTGTCAAACGTGAGGCACTAAAGGATAAGGAGCAGCACTGGATTCAGCAGTTATGCCAGGCAGTAAAAGGGATGAACAATTAAAGGTGATGGCTCTGAATGTTAATGGGATGACTGGTGAGAGTAAAACAAAGTGGCTCATGTTGAGAGTAAACATGGAAGTGATGAAAGTAAGTTGTGGGAGGTCATGGAAGGCAGAGCATTAAGGACATGAATGAATGAAAATTATCAGGGAAGTGGGAAATTAGGATGTGCAATTGTGTCACCAAGGGTATGGGAGGGTGTTACACAGCATGGATGGAACAAATCAAGAACAGTGTTGGTGAAAAGAAAGAATGGAATTGTGAAGTATGCATGCATATGTGTATAAGCAACTGTGAATAAAAGACAGTGCAAGGTAAGGATGAAATGAAGGATTTTTGAAGAAATTGGAATAACTGAGTAAATGGGTCTGAGAAGGAGAGGAAGGTGGTTGTAATGGGTGATATGAATGCGAATGTGGGATGTGATGAAATTGGTGAGATAAATAGGAAAAATAGAGCGTGCCTTGAGTAAGTAAGATTAAAAGTTATCGTGCGGATGTCTGTGCTAAGAAGGCTTTATTTCCCGTAAAAAAAAATTCAGCACAAGATGATTTGCAGATATACATGGATGAAAGGTAGAGAAAGGTTGTGCTGTTTGCTACTACATCTGTGAGGAGTCTTTGGAAATTCTGACCATTTTGGAGTGCCTGTGAAGGTGAGGATCAGAGAGAAGTGGAGGTATGGCAAAAGGTAGAACTGAAAGGTAAAAATGTTGGCAAGCAAAACAATTAATCAGAAAGAATGCAAGGAGTGTGAATGAAGGGTGACAGAAAGTTTAGATGAACGTGCAGTAATGTAGGGATACAGTCATGTGTAAATGAGGCGATTAAAAAGTTTAGAGACTGTTACAAGTTGTAGAAATTAGTAGTTGCATACAGTTAGAGGATTAGTAGCTGGATACAAGGTTGTGAGATATAAGGATAAAAGTGGAAAGGAATGGTGGGTGGATGATATTACAGATGCTGAGGAAGAGAAGAGATAGGCAAATCATAGACTGCTCACAAGGAATGAATGGACATTCAGCACAGGAAGGGAAGAAGAATATAAGAATGTAAGGGGGAGGCATTGCCCAATTACATCAGGGCAATACTTTTAGGTTTGGACAAACACCTGAGGTGTGCTGTCACTTAGTTTTTTGATAATTTTGGAGCCTCATTGCCTCTGGAAACACTGCATGGGAGTTGCCCTCTGCTAGTGACCTATCAAGGGTGAGGCACAAAAGGATAAGAAGTGATACTGGCACTTACCAGTTATGTCAAGCGTTAAAAGAGACAAACAATTGAGGGTGATGGCACTGAATGTGAATGGGATGACTGGTGAGAGTAAAAGGAGGAAGATTGAGGAGAGGTTTAAAAATTTTAAGATAGATGAGCTAGGGATTGGGGAAACTCATATCTAAGGGCAGGGTGTGTGTGTGAGGTCATGGGAGGTGGTGTGGTATGGACAAGAACGAGTGAAAATTATTGGGGGAGAGGAAAAGAGGATGGCAATTCTGCTATGACCAAGGGTGTTACAGAGCATGGATGGAATGGATCAAGAATAGTGTGGGTAAAAGGATTGGGATTGTGAAATATGCATGAGTATGTGTAAATGAGCCTACGAATATCAAGACAGTATGAGGTAAGGATGAAACGAAGCTTCTCTGGAGAAATTCGAATGACTGTATAAGTGGTTTTGAGAAGAGAAATGGGGTTGTATTGGGTGATATATATGCTGATGTGGGATGTGATGAAATTGGCGAGATAGCTGGTAAATGGGGAGTGCCTGGAGTAAATGAGAATGGAAATTATCCGGTGAACATTTGTGCTGAGAGGGGGTTCATCTCTTGCAAACACCTTTTTTCAGCACAAGATGATCCAAAGATATACATGAAGGAGAAGAGCAAATGGCTTTGATTGATTATGTGGCAGTGGATGAAAGACTGAGAAAGGCTGTGCTAGATGCTAGAGTTGTGAGAAGATTCTTTAGAGACAATGATCATTTTGCAGTTCTTGTTAGGATGAGGATCAGGGAGAAGTGGATGTATGGTGGAAGGAAGAATGGAGAGGTAAAAGTGTTGGCAAGCAAGAAGCTGAATCAGAAAAAATGAAGGGAGGGGTACAAAAAGAAGGTGACAGAAAACTTGGAAGTACCTCATGTGTGAATGAGGTGTTAAATTGTTTAGAGAAATACTAATAAAGGTTGTAGAATCAGGAATTGAATACAAGGTAGTGAGATACAAGAATAAAAAGGGCAATGTGTGTCGGACAGAAGAGATTAGCAGTGCTATGGAAGAGAAGAAAAAGGCGTATGTTTGACTGCTCAACAAAATAGTACCAGTAGAAGTTCAGCAAAGGAGGAGGGAAGAATACAAAATATGTAAGTAGAATGTTAAGAGGCTGATAAAGGAAAGCAAAGAAAGAGCTGATGAGGATGTTGGAAGGAAGTTAAGAGGAAAGTTTCAGGATAATAAGAAACTGTACTGGAAGGATGTGAAAAAAGGAAAGAGGTGGATATTAGGGGGGGAAATGTTTGATGTAAGAGCCAAGGAAGGGGAATTGCTGAATCAAATGGAGGAAGTGAAAAGAAGATGGAAAGAGTATTTTGAAGTACTGATGAATGTGGGAGAAAGGGAGGCAGCAGTTATTACATGCATGGGTATGGACAATGGAAGAAAGAGGATACAAGTGCAAAGGAGGTAAGAAAGGCAATAATGAGTGAGGCTCAAGGTAGGAATGGCACCTGGAGTGGATGGGATTGTGGCTGAAATGCTGAGTATGGAGGAGAAAGTGTGATAGAGTGGATGTATCTTAAATATAATTTAGCACGGAAACAGAAGGTTGTGCCTGAGGATTGAGTGAAAGCTAGTATTGTATGTAGCGATTATAGGGGACTAAGTCGGTTAAGTATAACAGGAAAACTGTGTGCAAGATTATTAATTGACAGAAATGGAAGTGACAGAATACAAAATAAGTGAAGAGCAAGGGTTGTGTGGATCAGATTTTTGAGGTAAAGATGACAGAGGAAAAGTATTTAACAAAAAGCAAGAAGTTGTGTGAAGCTTTCACGGATCTGAAGAAAACGTATAACAGATGTATGACAGAGTTGAGGGAAATGCTTTCTGGGATGAGTTAAGGATATATGGTATAGGGGACAACTTTGGAAGGTGTGAAAGCATTCTACAGAGGAGCAAATGCATGTGTAAGAGAAAATGGAAAGCTGTGTGCAAGTTTTGGGATACATGTAGGTGTGTGGAAGAGCTGTGTGATGTCACTGTGGCTTTTTAATATGGTATATTTGGATGGAGTGATAAGAGATAAAACAAAATTAGGGAAAATTGGTGCAGAGATGGAGTGGTGGTGAGATATGGTGGCTAGTGGCAAGCCTGTTTGTGAATGAAATTGAGGAGTTGCAGAAGGTTAAGTATGTTTTATGACGAGTGTAAGTATAGGCAAATGAAGGTAAATGCAAATAAAAGAAAGGAATGTAATGGGGTCTGAAAGGAAATAAAGTGAAAGTATAATTTTGTAAAACCATACAGTGAAAGAAGAAAATGTACTAAATTGTGCTGTGGATATGGAAGGAAAAAAATTGGAAGAAGTGAAAGAATTTAAGTATCTAGGAGCTGTCTTATGTTAGTGTGGTGATATGGAAGGAGAGACAAGGGAGAGAGCAATACAGGGCAGAAGACTCTTTGAGTCCCTTAATAGAATAATGAACGACAGAGGTGTAAGTATGGCAGTGAAGAGAGGATTAAGGGGCAGCATAATCCTCCCAACCTATGCAGCTGAAACATGGACATGGAATGAGTCACAGAGGTCAAGAATCCAGACTCTGGAAATGAGCTACTTGACAAGAGCATGTAGTGTGACTAGATGGAATGAAGAAAGAAATGAAAGGATGTATGAGAGATGTGGCATGATAGAGAAAGCAGAGTGAATTGTTGAGTGGTAGAATGGGTGAAATGCAATAATTTGAGGTAGTTAGGGTATGTGAAATGAATGCAAGACTGGGAGTTCACAAGGAGAAAGTATGATACTACAATTAAAGGGGTTGGTGTGGGCGGAAGACCACCTGTGACATGGGCAAAAAAGGTGGAGGAATACTGGAGGGAGAGAAATAGTGGAAGAATGCATGGAAAGAATGTAAGGACAGGGATAAGTGAAAACTTTTTTGCCATGGCCATCCCTTGATGGGAGTCCCTGGAGGGAATGGGCATCAGAGATACAGATAGACAGATAGTAAGCAGAATGTTAAGAAGCTAATAGAGGAAAGCAAAAAGCAAGTAAATGAGGATTTAGGAAGAAAACCGAGTGAAAAGTTTCGGGAAAATTAGAAGTTGTACTGGAAGGAGGTGAAAAAGGAAAAAGGTGTATGTAAGAGTGGAAATGGTGGATATGTAAATGTGAAAAGTAAGGAAGGGGGATGCTGAATTAAATGGAGTTAGTGAAAGAAAGATGGAAAGAGTACTTTGAAAAACTCAGAAATGTGGAAGGTGAGGGAGCGGTTGTTATGTGTATGGGTACAAAAGATGGAAGGATAAGGATACAAGTGCTGGGGCCTATAGCTAGATGGGAGGTAAAATGGGTGAGAATGGGGAACGCAGGAAACGAACCTGGAGTGGATGGGATCACCACTGAAAAGTTGAAGTATGGATAAGATAGTGTGAGAGGGTGGATGCATTTCATATTCAATTTGGCATGAAAAGAGAAGGCTGTGCCTGAGGATTGCTATTATTGTTCTTTTCAGAGTGTATGCTGCAACTATAGGGAAATAAGTCTGTTAAGTATAACAGGAAAAGTGTATTTAAAAGTGATGATTGATAGAGTTAGAGAAGTAACTGAATGCAGAAGTAAGGAGCAAGGGGGTTTCAGGAAAGGCAAGGAAAATGCAGATCAGATTGGAGAGATTGACTGTGCAGAAGTATCTAGCTGTGTGCAGCTTTATATTTCTGGAAAAAACATAAGACAGAGGCAAGCGAAATGGTCTACGGGATGTGGTTGTGATATATGAGGTAGTGGGACAACTGCTGGATGATGGATAACCTTCCATAGAGGAGAAAATGCATGTGTAAGAGTGGATGGAAAGCTGAGCCAAAGTTTCAGTGCTCATGAGGGTGTGAGGCAGGGCTGTGTGATGTCACCATGGCTTTTCAATATTTGGATGAAGTGATAAAAGAGATAAAAGCAACTCACTCATTCTCTCCATGTGACCAAACCATTTCAATACACTCTCTTCTGCTCTCTAAACCACACTCTTTTTATTACCACACATCTCTCTTGCCCTTTCATTACTTACTCGATCAAACCACCTCACACTACATATCGTCCTCAAACATCTCATTTCCAACATATCCACCCTGAGGCACTGATTATTTCACAAACCTTTGTTTTCTAAGATATGCTAAGGTCACTGATTTGTTTGACAGCTCCTGAACATCCCTAACCGAAAAAAACTAACACTGCAAGAATTACCTTAATTTTCAATATATGATATGATATTCTGATGATATTTTTAATGATATGATATAACAAGTCTTCCAAAAAGAATCCCACACTTACTCAAGAGTGTACTAAAGGACAAATCAAAAACCCTGATGGGAAGCATCTTCATGACTACTGGATGGTACCACTATAGTTCAAGAGATGGAGAAAATTAAAAAATCTGGCAGCTTAGGACCCTCCACCCTACTACAACTCCACCTTGAAAAGGTGGTGGAGTTAACTATACTGAATGTTTCATTTGCTAACTGGAGCTTCTGATTTCTAGCCCCAAACTGGAAACTGTTAAACAACCAATGGGCTGGGTGAAAAATAGTCACTTGCACTTATAAGTTTGGTTTACAAAAAATACTGTCCAGCTGCCATTACCTACAGATTGAAACAAACACACTTCAGCACAGACTGTTGCTAAGTGCACAAAACAACGAATTATTAGTCAAGTGTACATGCACATAAAAAAAAATTCTTTGACTATCCTTATTTTTCATTCCATAGAGGCTTCAGCGAATACACATGCTAAAAACCTGTTAGTTGGAAACTTGTAAATCTAAAGCTGTAGAGATATGAGGAAGCTTAATGTGCAAAAATCACCTTAAAAAAGTGGGGGGAGGGGACTTGCCTTGCCATGAAAGTTACAAGCCTATTGTAGAAAAAATTTTTCTTGTGTTCCTCATAAAACTTCTCTGTTTCTTGCCTATGTAACCGGACCTCCTTATACCGGACGATTAGAAACCCTTCTTGTAATATCTTGCTATGTATTGCCTGTTGAGAAATATTGATTTGTGATCTTAATTCAAATACTCAGAACTTTTAATAAAAAACTAAAGGAAATGGCTTCATGGATAAATAAAAATGGCTAAACTTAAGCAGTACTTTTTTATCACGCATTTCCTCAAGAAATATGCTTTTCTGACCACAGCATGAATTGTAAACACTTGCTCTGAGTAGATTTTCCCTTACTATTCACATCTATCTATCTATCATTTTCATTCCCATCAAAAAGGGATGATTCACGTGTATGAAGCCTCTCAAGTCACCTATACTATCTGTCTATATCTCTGATGCTCATACCCTCTGGGAATTCACATCAAGGGGGTGGTCATGGCATAAGTCTTCTGTCCTTAAGTGCCACCATCACATACACAACCCGATGCATTCCTCTCCCTTCTCCCCCTACAGTAATCTTCCACGCTATTTCCCCTCTCACACCAACCCCTTCAATCATACTATTATACACTCTCCTTGTAAACTCCCCATTCTGCGTTCTTTCCACATGCCTAAACCACTTCAAGTATTATGTTTCTCCCACCCTAACAGTCCAAAATTCATTCCCTTTGCTTTCCCTGCCACACATCCTCTTATTACTTTCTTCATTCCATCTAATCATACCTCATGCTCCTCTCAAATAATTCATTTCCACAGCCTGGATTCTTGACATGTTACTCATCCCAACTACATATTTTGGCTGTATAGCTCAAGGCCAGGAGGAATATGCTGCCCCTTAATCCTTTCTTCACTTCCTTGCTTACATCTCTACCCTTTGTTAATTCTTTGAGACCTAATGATTCTTTTACAAAGTACTGCTCTCTCTCTCTCTCTTATCTCTCCTTCCATATCAACAAACTTGCCCAAGATAGCTCCGAAACACTTTAATTCTGTCATCTTTCCCAGTCCTGCTCACCCAATATCTATAACACATTTTAGAACACTTTCTTCTCTCACTTTTTAGGGCTTTGCAAAATCTAAACTTTCACTCTGCTTCCTTAGACACACCATTATTTCACTTTTATGCACCTTTACATTCAATTGCCTGTGCTTACACACATCATAAAATACACTTACAACCATCTGCAACTCCTCTCCACTCTCAAAAAACAATACAGTATCATCTGTAAACAGGCTTGTCACTAGCCACCTTACATCACTACCACAGTCCATTTTCTCTAGTTTTGCCTTCATTTCTTTTATCACTCCATCCAAATATACATTAAAAAGCCACAGTGACAACACACACAGCCCTGCCTCACACCCACATGTAGCTCAATTCTCCATCCACTCTAACACATACATTTGCTCCTCTTTAGAAGGCTTTCACACCATCCAACAGTTGTTTCCCTACCCAATATATCCTTAACACATCCCATAAACCATTCCACTCAACCTTATTGTATGCTTTCTCCAGATCCATAAATGCTACATACACCTTACCTCTCATTAGATTCTTCTCCACAGTCATTCTCACTGCAAAAATCTGATCAACACATCCCCTGCCTTTCCTAAAACCCTCTTGCTCTTCATTCATTCTGCAATCAATCATTTCCACAACTCAATCAATCAAAACTCTAGCATACTCTTTTCCTGGTATACTCAGACTTATTCCAACATATCTGCTACAAACATCCTTAGCACTTTTTCTCTGAATGAAGGAAAAAAAGTAGCTCTTATCCAATCCTCAGACACAACCTTATGCTTCTATGCTAAATCACATATCAAATGCATCCAATCTATCACACTTTCTCCTCTATACTTCAACATTTCAGCTGTAATCCCATCCACTCCAGGTGCCTTTCCTACCTTCAACCTCACTGTTGCCCTTTTTACCTCCCTTCTTGCTATAGGCCCCTGCACTTGAGTCTTTTTACTTCCACCCTCTATATCCACATATGTAACAATTACTACCTCACCTTCCACATTCATCAGCTCTTTAAAACTCTTTAGCTTTTTCCCAGCCCTCAAGCACAACCTTCTGTTTCCATGCTAAATAATGTATCAAATGCGTCTGCTCTTTCTCCTTCATACCTCAACGTTTCAGCTATAATCTCATCCACAGCAGGTGCCTTTCCTGTCTTCAATCTCATTATCACCCTTTTTAACTCCCTCTTTGCAGCTATGGGCCCCTGAACTTGTATCCGTTCCCCTTTTCCTTCCAACCTCCATACCAATGGATGTAACAACTGCTGCCTCATCTCCTTCCACATTCATTAGTTCTTCAAAATACTCTTTCCATCTTCCTCTCACTTCCTTCTTTAGAGTCAGCTAATCCCCTTCCTTACTTCTCATTTAAATTACCACTCTTACATCTGCCTCTTTCCTTTTTCACTTCTTTCCAGTACAATTTCTCACTTTTCATCAACTTTTCCCTCAACTTTCTTACAAAAATTTCATCCACTTTTTTTTTGCTTTCCTGTACCAGCTTTTCAACATTCTGCTTACATGCCTTATAATCTTCCCTCCTTTCCCGAGCTTCCATTGGTACAATCCTTTTGAGCACTCTCTACCATATGACTTTTTCCCCTCTTTTGCAGCATTTCATATCTCATCCATCACCATGCATTTCCACTTTCATTCTTATATCTCAAAACCATGCAACCAACTACCGATTCTAAAACCTTTATCAGTCTTTCTATGAACCTTCTAAATACCTCGTTAACACATTACTATATCAAACATTTACTGCACTTTATCTAAACTTTCCATCACCCTTCTTTCATACCCCTCCTTGCATTCTTTCCAACATGTTTACCTATTCATTCTTCCTTATACCATACCTCCACTACTCCCTGATCCTCTCCTTCACAAGAGCTGCAAATTGGTCAGAATCTCCACAAAATCCGCTCAACTCCAGCATCCAGCACAGCTTTTCTCAACCTTTCATCCACTGCCACACAGCCAATCAAACCCATTTTGTTCTTTAATTCCATCATTTCTCATCCACATATATTTGTTGATCATCTTGTGCTGAATAAAAAAAGGCGTTCACAAGGAATAAACCCCGCTCAACACAGATATCCACAAGATAAATTCTATTATCATTTACTCCAAGTACTCCCCATTTTTCAAACATCTTACCAATTTCATCACATCCTACCTTTACCTTCATAACACCCATGGCAACCACCTTTCTCTCCTCAAACCTATTTATACAGTTATTCAAATTTCTCGAGAAGAGCTTTATTTCATCCATTTTTCAGTCTTCATATTCACAGGCACACTTACATATACCTATGCATACTTCACAATTCCTATCAATCACTTCACTCACACTATTTTTGATTCTATCCATCTATGCTCAATAACATCTTCCTATACTCACAGTGATAGCACAACTGCACATCCTTCTTTCCCTCTTCCCTGCTGATTTTCAGTAATGCCCATCCATACCACTCCTCTTTCCAAACCCTCCCACAACTTGCATTCATTATTTCCATTTTCACTCCATACACCCTGCCAAAGGATATTAGTTTCCACAATCTCCAGCACATTCAATCTATAACTTGTATCCTTACGCATCTGTTGCTTTCATATTGCAGTTGAGCATGCAAGGCATCTCTTTGCTGGTGCTTATTTTTTGCTGTCAATGGAAGTACAACAGGAAAGTGCTGATATTGATGTGTTAGTCTTGCTGGGTCACTTCCATCCCTACTGTTTTTTTGACATGGTGCTCTGCAACTCATCTCCACATCTTTCAAACAATTGCCTAATGATTTAGAGATGACGCACATTGTACTCATGTCACAGAACAGTTGTCACTACATAAAGTTTATAACAGTTCAGCTTCACTATGTCCAATATATGGTAAACTTGCAATACCACCTGACAGTTCTGCGAGTTATTTCAGCCAATCCAATTTGTACATTGGCCTTGTCCACTAACCTCATATTCTGCTTTTTTTTATGCTTTCTCCAGTTCTTCTGTCCCTGTTCCCTGGGTTGATTATGTAGAGACCCCAACATGAGAACATCGAGCTTATCATGCAATTTCATAGTCAAAATATTAAAATGAAAGATAGAACATTCCCCTCTGAGAAATGAGATAAAAATATGAAGAAACATTTTCTGCTGCTGGGCATACTCCCAAAAACTCCTACTTTACTTAAGTGTAGGAAGTGGAAGAGCTGTAGTCTAGAGTTTCAGTTATCAACAAAAAGACTATCTTCCATCAACTTTCTAAATACAGCCCCAAGATGTTCAAAGTGGATCATTACAGTGAATCACTGTGGATGCTCCAGTGTATACTAGCATATCTAATAGTACATACCTGGCCTCACAGTCACTTAAAAATCTATATTCCAAAGCAAAGTCTTTTGCCTGGAATATGTTATCCAAATCCAAGGCATCCCTTGAATAACAATAGACTTTGATCAATAAATGCACTTTTGAAATAATAAAACACTTTACTAAATATATTCTTCATGCATAACTATCCTGGTCTCATCTTTGCCAGGGAAGTTGTAAATAGCACACTACAGTCACAAAAAATGCAACACCTGTAAGATCAGATCATCATCAAGTGAGACTTAGGCATCACATTAGGCAAAATGGGACTATGCAACAGTCGATCTGTAGCCCAGTAATAACTTACTTCTTTTTATCCTGTGGCATACACAGGCCTTAAAAAGATATAGTTCTCCTACTGTTACATCCATCCACTTACCAAAGTAAGACAGTGGGGTTGGTTCTTCTTTCAATAAGCTTTATCATTGTTTTACAAAAAAAAGCATGAAATCTAGTTCAGCACTCTCATCAATGATTCCTATATCATCAGAAATACCAGCTAATGGGAAAACTGTCCTATCCCCCATTCCTAGATAACAACGTTGAAGACAGTGGGCTGTGACTTGCATCATTCACAGTATGCAATCTGCAAGTACAAGGCAACACACCATCTTCACATGTCAATACTGGAGGAGTCCATTTCACTGGAATCACACTCTCTTGAATCTAGATCACAATCATCATCCAGCTGATCCAGGTCATAGTCAGAATGATTATCTTCACTCTCATCGTCTGGTGGAATTTGCCCTAAATGTAGCAGGGTCTGCTTGATTTCTCCGAAGGACAAAGCCCAAATACATCTCTCCTTAGGCATGGCTAGGTGCTGAACGATAATGAAGTACATTCTGTGGGTGTTTGGCAGTGTAATGCTACAATTTTTGCTCGCCAGCTTTGAATGGTAGCAGGAGACTGGGCATGAAAATACCCATCTGTAGATAGGGCTAACAAGATAATAATTCTCATCTGTAGATGATAAAGGGTTAAAAGAGCTGTTACACAGAAAGGCTGGAGGCTTTACATTTACCCACTTTGGAAGACAGAAGAGTGAGGGGCGGACTGATTCAAGTTTTTAAAACAATTAACAAAGTGGACAGTGAATAGTTCTTCAAGAGAAGTAGGGACAGAGCAACATGAGAACATAACATGAAATTAAGAATAGAACTTCTTACAAAGGATGTAATGAAATACTTTTCTAGCATAAGACAGGTGGACGCATGGAACAGAATGAAAGAGGGCATGGTAAATTCAGACAGCACACATATATTTAAAAAGTACATTTGTAGAGAATGTTCAAGAAATGAGGCCCCATGAGTGTAAGACTCTCTCCCTGTACAATAGGTTATTATAAATAGGCAATTACTATAAGGGTGCAGATCTCATTCATGCTTATTTCACATCACATTTGTGAATGGTAAAAAATTAGGTTGCAGTGTCTGCAAACAGTTCATGGGAAACCATTGCAAGCATCAAAGGCTGGATATTTTGCCTTGAGGCTGAGGCAGATGATTCATGAATTTTAAACATATAGCATAGGTCCCCAGATGAAGTGAACAAAAGGAGTACCTAGGTGTGTATATCCCACCAATAATGAATGGTGTAAAGTTTAAAATGCAATAAAAATTATCAAGTTCTGATACTTTTCCACAGAAAAGGACACTTTTTGAGGCAGGTCCATGTAATCTTCACAAATATTAGTATTTTTTTAGCATGAGCAGTTGAGGCCCTACTCAAGGAGAGAATGTTATCTCGGAGAGCAAAAATGGTTATGTTTGAAGGAACAGTAGTTCTAACAATGTTATATGGTTGCCAGGTATGGGCTATAAATAGGGTTGTATGGAGGAGGGTGGGTGTGTTGGAAATGAAATGTTTGAGGACAATATGTGGTAGTGAGGTGGTTTGATCGAGTAAGTAATGAAAGGGTAGGAAAAATGTGTGGTAATAAAAAGAGTGTGGGTGAGAGAGCAGAAGAGGGTGTGTTGAAGTAGTTTGGACATATGGAGAGAATGAGAGAGGAAAAGCTGACAAAGAGGATATATGTGTCAGAGGTGGAGGGAACAAGGAGAAGTGGGAGACCAAATTGGAGGTAGAAGGATGGAGCTACATTTGGCTGAAGGATGTTAGAACGAATCCGAGAGTATTTAACGTATTCCCATCTACGTAGCTTGTTGTGAAGCTGATTGAATTACAGCACTAACGAAACGATCCAGATGGGAAGTGGTCCTCGTATTTTCAGAAAGCCACTCTGGCAACCGAGACTTAATGCTATTTGTTGAATTACTCGCTAACCGGAACACGAGTTTGTTTTAAGTTTAGATTGTCCCGTAATGCAATTGACGTGGAACAGCCTGGTTCTTGTTTCTCTTGGTGACTGTCTTTCTTTTTATTTTAAATCAAAATATCATTATATAAATTCTTTCGTTTACACAAAAAAAATATAAATACCATCTTCACTACAAGAATCACAACACGTAAAGATATCTGGATAGTAAACATTTTCAAAAGAAAACACAGGAATACGAAACAGGTCAAAATGTTAATCATAGATGATGAAATTCAGCAGTTAAGCCTTTCATAAGTAGGGACAGGCGTATAGGATTTTCACTGCTCGATTAAAACCTAGGCTATAGACACTAGTGGCGCTTTAGCCTCGCTGAAAATGTTAATCACATAAATTGTAAAGAGTGAGAGCAGATTCCATCAGCTTGGTCGATCAGCGAGCCACGTCAGCAGCTTGAACCCAGCACAAGCTGAGGGAGACAGAGGACCGAAGTTTACGCCGGGTATACGCCAAGTGTACGTACAATAAAGCACTAGTGGCTTAGTTTGTTGGGAAAGTTGAATCCCCTTAGCGATGGAGCTAAGCAAAGCGTGCAGGAGACGGTTCAACAACACCTCCCTTCTTTGCGTATATGCTACCACCACAAGGAACCCGTGAAATATTGTAAACTTGCGTAAGGATCCAGGTTATTTCTTTTTCTAACATATGTGTGAGGTATGTAGCCAATGATGTCCAGCGAACGCCCTTGTTGTCCTTTGTACTACTACTGCTCTACCTTTCACAGGATGAACGTGGACGCCAAAACGAATTAGCACCTACGACGACAACAGAAAATGTTCTTCTGTGTTATTATGTGGTCATTTTACAGACCAGTAAATCTTCGCTCGTGTTCCTCGTCAACATCTTTTATCACCGTGTGCTTACACTTCGATTCCCGTTAACGGCACCTTTCTACTGGCAGATGTAGCTGCTTCAGACACAAGAAGCTTACCCTTTTACCGTAACACATAACAGGTAATTGTGATTGTCCTCTTGCATATTCCTCCCACTTCTCGCTCTGTTGTTTCCCTCCCTCCATCCACCTCTGTGAACAGAGTTACTGCGTCGCATGTACTGCTTGGAAGGAGACACTCCCTCCTTCCAGGACAGTAATGGCTTCCATTCTTATGGTCCAGATGAAAGCATCTTAATCACTCCTCTAATGGCCAAGCAACATGCAGAGTTCTGCAGGTATTTATATGGTCGTTGGTTCGCCCAAAGGCTTTTGCTTTTCTTACGTATGATAATCTTATGTAACGTATTTAATGGTCTAGGTGTGTGTGTGTGTGTGTGTGTGTGTGTGTGTGTGTTACCGGACTCTTCATGTATGAGGTTACTCTCCAAGTGGACAGTCACCCTCAGCGAGGTTGTACCATCCTCGCTGGACGAAGAGGAGTTCACTCTCGTTAAAAAACTTCACACTCCAGCCAGAGGAGTTCATCATTTACCTACTGATTATTGTAGCTCCTGCTTGAAGCTGCATGAACTCCATCAAAGGTACCTTAGGGTTTTATACGTTTCCCGCGTTAGCGAGGTAGCTCCAGCAACAGACGAAGAAAGGCCACATCCGGTCACATCCATTCTTTATCTGTCATACGTAATGCACGGAAACCATAACTTCCTTTGCATTACCAGGCCCCATAGACCTTTGCATGGTTTACCCTGGACGCTTCACATGCCCTGGTTCGGTCCACTGACATCACGTCGACCCCTCTGTACCACATCGTTCCAATTCACTCTATCCTTTGAACGCCTTTCACCCTCCTGCCTGTTCAGGCCCCGATAGCTCATCTTTTTTTTTTTTCACTCCATCCTTCCATCGCCAATTTGGTCTCCTGCTTCCCTTTGCTCCCTCCACTTATGACATACATATCCTCTTTGTCAAACTTTCTTCACTCATTGTATCCATATGCCCAAACCATTTCAGCACTCCCTCTTCTGCTCTCTTAACCAACCTCTTTTTATTTTCACACCTCTCACTTGCCATTTCATTACTTACTCGATCAAACCATCTTACACCACAAATTGTCGTCAAACATTTCATTTCCAACACATCTACCTTTCTCCGCACAGCCTTGTCTATAGCCCATGCCTCGCATCCATATGATATAGTTGGGACTACTAAACCTTCAAACATAATCATTTTTGCCCTACCAGATAATGATCTCCACCAATTCTTCAGCGCTCCCAGAACCCTCGACCCCTCACCCACTCTATGATTCACATCGTACAGTTTCATTTCTATCCCTATACATAAAGAAAAAACAGGTCAATTTTTCTACATGCAAGTATAAGAAAAGTTTGGAGGTAGCGGAAGAGCTCTTACAGCAGAGATTGTCGCGTCGATAAATGTTATGATATTGGTTCAATGTATCCTGAGTCGACGAACCCATAAGGGAAAACAGGCGAAGAAGCAGGCTATCCTGGGAAAAGTATTTTTTTTTTTTTTCCGCGCGAGGATTACGAACGAGGAGGTCGGCA
>JAUUDY010604004.1:0-17894 GCA_032361765.1 Panulirus inflatus | reverse complement strand
CGTATACATATATATACATACACAGATATATACATATATACACATGTACATAATTGATACTTGCTGCCTTTATTCATTCCCATCGCCACCCTGCCACACATGAAATGACAACCCCCTCCCCCGCTATCTTCATCACTTTTTTTGATGCTTTATTTAGGGTAAGAGGGAATGGGTAAGTAAGACAGCATCACTGCAGAAAGCACAGTACATACTTCCTGGTTTTTTCCAAAATATGATTTCACACTGTACACTAAGCACACTATGTGTGCACAGTACTTACATATTTACAAAGTTAGAGCTTTGTTTTTGACGTGTGAATGTACAAGTGATTTTTATCGTGACCAGAAAGTATAAAAACTGTAAATGGTAATGCTTCTGTAATGTTTCATTATTCTAAAACAAACTAGATTTTCCTCACTTGATTTTTTTCTGGGTTAAGAGTGAGTGGGCACTTTCCTAAAACGTCATGAGATGTCAAAGCATACTAACATTTGGAATGGGAACACATTAGTATTCAAATTGAATGCTCAGTTCATCCTGGCATGTAGTGATGGAGACCAGAATGTCATGTCTAGTGATGTGGCTGCTGTTGGAGCTGGGTTGGGAGTGTGGTTGGTTGGTTGCATAGGCTGAGGATATTGAGAGGTTACGGTTGGGATCATGGGTGTGTGCATGTGTGTTGAGCGAAATGAAATAATGGGCATTGAAATCACCTCAGATGTAGGTATTGGGCATGCTGGCAAGGTTCTGCAGTTGGCAAGTGTATCTCAGGGGAGCATGTGGAGGGGGATGCTGTGTAGATTTTGATTATGTTGTAGTTAGAGCTGTGAAGTTTTATTTTTATGGATTGTACCCTAAACAAATATACAGTGACAGTAACAAAGGAACAAGTATGATAATTCATGAAACAGTAAAAACATACATTTTTCAGAAAAGGTAATGAACTGATAAGGAGGGATTTTGAGTATAAAGAGGTACCCCAATGGAATGGGGATTCTCATGGTGTCAGGGAATCATGGAGGCACAAGTTCTTAGTGCATGTACAGAAAAATTTCCAGTGCCAGAATGTTGGTGAACACACAAGATTGAGAGTGGCTGATACACCATCATTATTAGATTCTTTCTTCCCACATACTAGCATGGATATTGAAAGTGTCGTGCATTGTACACCAATTGGAAAAAAGTGATAATGTAATGCTTAAGTGTGGTTGCAGTGAATAAGAAAATTAAAAAACTGGAGACAGACCAAGCCTTGAAGAGGAGGTATAATTGTGGAAATTTCACAAACCTCAACATATTTCCATGATAATGTAGTTGAGAAACAGATCAGTAGCCAGAAAACAAAACATTTTGGTGAAAGGTTCTTAGAACTCGAGTAGGGACATGGGTACCTCTAACTTTGAATACAGAGGGAAGGTTAAGAAAGAGGGAAGAATGGCTTAATCAAAGTTGTCAAAAAACAAGTAAGTTTCGAGAAGTGTAGTGGGTAAGTTATATGTGGCACCCTAGCCAGTGTATATAAGGTACAAGAAAGAAAGGAATGAGTATCATAGGATAAAGAACAGAGGACTGAGAAACATTGGATATCATGTTGTGGATAAAGCAGTAGAAAATCCAAGTTTTCCTTTAAATTCATTAGGAGTAAATTGTCAATCAAAGGGTCACTGATCAGGGAAGAATTTTAGAGGATAATGTAAGGATATGTGTGGAAACTAAATAAGATTGAAATTGTTTTTACAATGGAAGACACTATAGCCCAAAACCAATGAGATAGGATGGGGAGGAGGTTTTGAAAAACAGAAAAGACATTAACATAATGCTAAGGGTCTCAGTCCTTACAAGGCTCATGATCCTGATAGAATTTCAATCTGTGTGCTAAAGATTTGGCAAGATACACTAAACAGACCTCTTAAAATTCCATTTAAGATGTTGCTGGAGAAAGGTAAAGTGCCAGGGAGGTGCAAACATCATGCTGATCTTTAAGAAAGGGGACCAGGATGCGGCACTCAATTGCAAACTAGTCTCCTTAATGAGCATGGTCTGTACTAGAAAAGATAATCATAAAGCAAGGTGATGACTTTCTACCAAAGAAGAAGTTCCCTAAGTGAGAGGCAACATGGTTTTAGAGAAGGGTCATCTGTACTGATACTCTTAGAATTCTATGAGAGTGAGCTCTGTCTTGAAGAACATGGAGGGCAGGGTGGTTTGTTTTTATCTGGACTGCTAGAAAATATTTTACATTGTACCACACATTAGGCTGATTAAGAAGCTGGATAATGAGGCAGAAATAAGGAAGAGACTCCACCATTAGATAGAAGATTATCGTAGGGGAAATGAAACAAAGAACACTTGTTAGAGAAGCCTTCTCTAAATTCTTGGCAAGCCACAAGGTCTTTTGGGACCATTACCCTTCTTGATATATTTGAAAGACTTGCCAGAAGGTATGGACACCTACCTGAATATGTTTCCAGATGATGCCACTGAACTACAGATCAATTTCCTTGATGAGTTTGGTGTGTAAAGTTCTGGAAAAGATAATCAGAAAGCTAATGGATAACTCTGTAGATAATGTTTAATGTATCTCATTGAGTTTTATGAGAGAATGAGCTCTGTCACAGACAAAATGGAAGGTTGGTTGGATTTTTTTTGTATTTGCACTGCCAGATGGTATTTGACACTGTACCACATTGGAGGCTCACCAGTTAAGATTAAGGGAAACATTCCTTCAATTGATAGATTACCCTAGTGGAAGCGAAGAAAGGACACATGTTAGAGAACCTTCTCAATATGGATTAATGTCACCAGCAAAGTGCCTCTTGGACCATTACTCTTCTTGAGTTATGTGTGTGACTCACCTGAAGGCATGGACTCCTACATGAATATGTTTGTGTTTGAAGCTTCGGCTATGAGGGAAGGGAAGAGCATGTATGATTGCATCATTTTACAAGGGGACCTTAACAAACTCTAAACTTGACCTGATATATTGTCTTTGAAGTTTACCCTGAGTAAATGGAAAGTACTGAGTATGGGTCACTACAAAAGAAGGCCTCAGTATGATTGTCTTATAGCAGGAAACTAGCTGCAGGATTCTGTGTTTGAGAAAGACTTCAGACTCTACATTGTCCCTAACATGTTTCCAGGTAAAGGTGACCAACTGTCAGCTGACAGATATTAGAGATGTATTCAACTCATGGATAAGGAATTATACAGCAGGTTTCTCACAACATACATGAGGCCATATATAGAATATCTAACTCAAGTTTGCTTACTTCAAGTAGAGAAGCACAAAGGGCTAATGAATAAAGTTCAGAGGCGAGCTACAAAGATGGTATCAGAATTAAAAGAGTTGAGTTTTAGGGAAAGGTTAGACTCCTCACCGTATCCCACATGGGAAGAAAGAAAAGTAAGGGGTGACCTGATCGTAATTGTCAAAAGTTCTGAAACACTGATGACATGGACACTTCTTTTAGAGAAGCACAAACAGCTAATGATTAGAGAAAGTCCAGCAAGAGCAACAAAGATGTTGCAAGAATTAAGATAGCTAAGTTAAAGGGAAAGGTTAGACTGCTTACTTTATCCCACATGGGAAGAGAGATGGGTGAGGGTCGACCTGATCATAATTGTTAAAAGTTTTGAAACATTGATGACTTGGACACTTCATGTAAAGAAGCACAGACGGTTAATGAATAGAGAAAATCCTGAGGAGTGGAACAAAGATTGTACCAAAATTAAGAGAGCTGAGTACAGGGAAAGATTAGCCTCCTTACATTATCCCACCTGGGAAGAGAGAAGAGTGAGGGGTAACCTGATCATAATTGTTAAAAGTTTTGAAACATTGGTGACTTGAATAGTGAAAAGGTCTTTGAGATATGTAGGGATAGAACAATAATAGAACATAATATGAAATTTAGCAAGAAAGTTAAGAAGGATGTGAAGAAGTACTGTACAATATAACTGGTGGATGACTTGAGTAGAATGACTGAGGACATGGTTAACACAGACAGCTTACAGAAGTTTGAAGAAGTTTTATGATAGCAGAGAATGTTAAAAAGATGGGGCCTTATGAATATAAAACTCCTTCATTTTCGTTAAAAAGGTGGGGCCTCATGAATATAAAAAACTCCCTTCAGTTCCATTATAAATAGGTGTTTGCACATGTACTCACCTACTAGAAGGTATGGGCTTCTACTTGAATATGTTTGCAGATGACAAAGGTTATGAGGAAAATTAAAAGTATGTAGGATCACATCAACTTACAAGGGGACCTTGACAGACCCCAAAGTTGGTCTTAGATGTGGTTTATTAAATTTAACCTAAATAGATAATATTTAAAGTAATGAGGATGGGACAGAGTGACAAAAGGCCTCAATAAGGGTATTATCTAGCAGGAGATAAGGTGCAGGAATTTTTGTGTGAGAAGGACTAGGATATTGACATTTTCCTTAACCTGATGCCAGAATCCCATATGTTGAGAATAGTAGAGGAGACAAGCTATCTGCTGGCGAATACTAGAATATCTTTCGAGCTTAAAGACAAGAAAATACTCAGAAAAGTGCTCACATTCTACATAAGGCCAAAATTAGAATATGCTTCTCATGTTTGGTCTCCACTTACAGAAGCACAGAAACTTAATGTAGATGATCTAGAGCATACCATAATTGAGACAGCTGAGTTAAAGGGAAAAGCCAGAAAATGTAGATCATCCAGAGGAGGGCAGCAACGACTGTACCATAATTAAGAGAGCTGATTTAAAGGGAAAAGCTATAGGCCAATAATGTGCCCACCATGGATGACAAAAGCCTGAGGGGTGACCTGGTCATAACTAAAATTTTCAAATATAAATGGATGATATAGAGAGTGTACAGTTCGCCAAAAGATGTAAGAATAAAAATCAGTGGGCATAACATGACTTTGAGCAAAAAACTTATTAAAAGAGATGTAAAGAATTACTTTTATAGAGTGATTGTGGTGGATGAATACAGCATACAGAAGTTTAAATTGTTTCTTCATGGGATAGGGCCTCAAAACCTTAAATTTGCAAATCATTGAAGAGAGAAAAGAGAGGAGTGATTTTTAACTTCTTAAGCCAGATTGATGATGTAAACAGGGAACAGTTCTTCAGAAGCTGAAAGGTTCAGACAACCAGAGGACATAACATGAAATTAAGAAAGAAACTTTGTTAAAAAAGATATTAAGAAGTATTCTTAGAGTATAAGAGTTGTGGATGAATTGAAAAATCTGAGTGGGAATGTGTAAATGTGGACTTCATACAAACATTTGAAAGATTGTATGATACCATAGAACAGATGGGTCCTCATGAGTGTAAAACTCCTTCTCACTTCTCATAGAGTACCATTAGGTAATTATGAATAGGTAGATAGGTAATCAGACATACATACATGCTTTCATATACTAACAGTGAATGAATGGGATAAGGTATGAGATGAGATAGTCATTGCTGATTGTACAATAGTAAAGTTTATAAAGATATGTGATAGGAAAAGTTTTGTGATGGGACCACATGATTGCAGAACTTCTATATACTGTCCAAGTGGGTAATTACAAGCAGGATCTGAAGTACATACATTTGTACATACATACATGTATATGATACTTAGATAATTGATGGAATTGTGAATGTGAACAATATACAGAATTTAAACAAGCTGCATAACAACAGGAAAAATTCAAGAGTGTAGACCTTCCTCCCGATACTTTACAATTATGTAATTTCAGGTAGGTAAGTAAGTAATTTTAAGTTACTTTGGATGTGATACAAAAACAATGAAAGTCTGTTAAATAGTTAATGAAATACTAACAACGCAGCTTGTTGGCCTGAAGTAGTGGGGGACATGTCACATACATATACCAATTCAGCAGGGGAAAACAATCCTCTTCTTTGTTGCATCTGAAGGTAAAAATTCACTTGCCTTACTTATGTAGGGTTAGACCTTGTTGATGTGCACATTTGCAGGGAACCCAAATACTAAGAGTATTATAACATTCTTTTTTCTGTCATACATGACTGCCATTTTCCACATTAGCAAGATAGTGCCTGGAACAGATGAAGAAAGGTGGCATTCATTCACATCCATTCTCCAACTTATACAGGCATTATTTTGTTTGTTTTGCTGTATTATTACAAGGTTTTGCTAACTTTAAGGCCAGTCTACAAGTAAACAAGGGCCAGAACAGCAAGTTAAAATCATTCTTTTACTTTTTGTATCTGAAAGTGTAAATTCACTTTAAAAATTAATGGAAATAATGACTTTTGTGATTTACACATTCTTGGCTTTGGACTCCAGTAATATATATTGGGATTAGATATCAATATTATCTCCACTTTAGAATGTTGGGTTTTTATTACTGTACTTCATTATTATTACTTTAAACAGGCAGTATTTTCTTTTATTTTGTTCTCTTATTACAAACATTATAGCTAATTTGCATGTAGCTAATATTTTTATGGAAAAGCAGCTGACCTGGTGTACCCCTACCTTTGAATCCCTGCAGTAAGATTTTGCTTAAGTTAGGGCTAATGCATAATGCTCACCTGAGTATCTTGCTTGATTCACTGTGCTGTTATCATCTGTAGTCTTGTGTTGTCCAGAATCATATATTGTAGGTTGTTCTCGTATTTTATTTAGCCTTCTAAGCAATTTCCTTTTGAAAGTTTTGGTCCAGTAGTACTGTACAGCATTCTCTTTTTTTTTGAACAATTTTATGAACTTATTGATTATATTTTTTTCTGATTATGGATTATTTAAGGATGCACCTTGGTCAAGTGGCACATATTCCAGTTGATCAGTGTTTTTGGACATTTTTATGTTTTATCCAGAGATCCAGATGATTGGGGTCTGGATAACTGGGACTGCACTGTGTTAGAATTGAAAACAACCATTAATGTTCATCAAGCATACATAATCCCATATATTGTTTGCTGTCACTGGAAATATTCATGTAAAATATTGTGTATTTGTTGTTTGGTACTCTTTACTTATTCAGGTTTTCTATTTCATAGTATGCACCAGCTGTAGATGGAAGGTGTACAAGTGGCTTTGTAGGTCTGAAGAATGGTGGTGCAACATGTTACATGAACTCAGTCCTTCAGCAGCTCTTCTTGGTTCCAGGGGTACCAGAGGACATTCTTGCTGTATGCAGTGATGAAGAAAATGAAGAGAGGTGAGGCTATTAGAGATGATATAATTTTTCGTACCCTTGATTTTAGTGTATATTCATTAAAATGTAGAAAATGTGTTAAATGGTGGTTTAAGAAAGTGGTTTGAGAGGGGGAGAGTATCAGGGTTGTGTATTGTCATCATAAATGATAAATGTTTTTATGAATGGAGCACTGGTTGTGGGAAAGCTGAAGTTGAGAGTAAAGTCTTACAAGGGAGAAAATTTGGAACATAAAGGAAGTTTAATTTTAGAGTGTGCCAGAAGCTTGCATAAAGGAGAACTTGTTCTTACACTTATGTATGTGAAATCAAGCTCTCCACAGAATATTAAACATTTGTATAGTACCAGCACTCATAGTTACATTGCAAAGTCTACTCCAACCATTCACTACCCTTACACAAAATCAGTACTTCACTTCCTTTCTAACTAGCTTTTTCAGGAGCTTCTTGTCATGGCCTCATGTCTATCTGTCCTGCAGTTCCAACTGATTTAGGAACTTTAAGCTGTGATCAGCGCACCCCTTAGTCATCTCTTTCGTGTTGGGCAGAGTTGTGATTCTCAGCCTTATATTGTAAATCAAGTCTGTAAATTTAAGTACCATTTCAGTTGTTCTTTGAACTCTCAGTGACCTGATTTGAGAAGCACACACCTTTTTTGGTCTATATTGTGAATTGTTTACCAAACATTCCATTAAAATGCACTTCTAGTATTTCCCAGCAGATGATTCTCCTGATATGGAACTATGGCAACAGGTTACGTACAATATTGACCCCTGGGTATCTTTCACACATAGATTACTGTAGCCTGTTTACCTCAAGATAAAATTCTTGCAGTCTTCTCTTTGTTATATGTCCCAATCTCAGTACTTTGCACCTTGATTGAATTACATCAACCAGCATCACACTAGCTTGGGAATCATTCCAGCATCCCTTGCAATGATGACATTAAGGGCCTGAAATCACTGCAACTGTAGGGGGGGAGGGCACAAGACATTCAGGGGTCTCCAAGTAACCAATGAATCCTTTCCATAGTTAAACTGAACAAAGTTCACTGATATTTTATGTTAATAGGGCATGCTTTGTCCCACTTTAGGCTCTAATCTCTAACATTTTGTTTAAGTTTGAGGCAGAGATATGGGGAATGTCAGCTGTTTTTCTCATTTCTGTAAGTTTAAAAGTAAGCATTTTGTAGGGGTATTCAAATTTCTAAAGCTGCCTTTGTCACCCATAAGCTAGTACAGTTAGTATTTCTATTTATTTCATGACCTTGGCATCATCCTTAAACAAGTTCATTTAAAAGTCCAGTCCATAAGGGAAGTCATTTATATATATACCATGTAAAGCAATGGCCCAGCACTAAGTCTTGTGGCATGCCACAGGTGATTGCAGCCTGTTTTAAGAATGCTCCTCTAACCTGTATCCTTTCCTTCCTTCAGTTAGTTTAGGTAAATTATCTCTTATTCCTGCCAGTAGATCTAGCCTCTGGATATGGTACAGTGTCAAAAGTGTGTTGGCAGCTTAGGAATATACAGTCTCCCATCAATAACTGATCTAAGACAGAGTTCACTCTGTTATAGAAGTCTAAGAGAATTGTAATGCATAAGCATCCTTTCTCTGAATCTGTGTTTTCTCCCAGTTAGGAAGAAATACAGTGCCTGGAAGCAAAATTTTCAGAATGAAGTGGCATCCTTGAAGAGTAAAGAAAGAACATCATTTCCTCATGGTAGCCTGAGGCACATTTGATGTGGGTTGCTGGTGTTCATGTTGTTAGAAGTACTAGGCTCAGCGATCAGATGTATGATAATATCAACCTGAGAGCATTATATGCTTGTCTCTAAATAAACCTTATCCTTGTGTTGTCTTTGAAAATATATTGGAATTGACAAGGCTTTTTGCAGAGAATAGGAAAGGAAACAAACTGTGTGCTGGAAAAATATGAATTGCAATCAAATACATGGATAAAGAAACATTCACAAAGCTGTTCTGGTCATATGTTAGGCCAAGACTAGAATAAGCTTCTCAGCCTTGGTCACCACACATAAAGAAGGACAATGATAATTGATTAATTAAGAAGTTCTAGAGGAGGGCATCAAAGATGCGACTGGAATCAAGAGACCTGAGGTCAGATGACTCAGGTATGTTTGCCATGGAAGAGAAAAGTGTAAGGGGAGACTTGATCAAAACCTAAAAGATTTTATTCCAGTTTCATGATGTCGGTAGAGAACAGTTCCTTGCAAGATGCAGAGAGGGAACAACCAGAGGCCATAACATGAAACAAAATATAAAACATGTTGGAAAAGATGTAAAGAATTACTTTGATTATAGTATAAAAGTAGTAGAATATTAGAATAAATTAATTGAAGAAACTGTGAATGCTGACAGCATACAGAAATTTTAAAAGTTGTATGATGATTGAAAATATTCAAGAGGTGAGGGTTCCAAAATTATGAAATTCCATCCCTCTACTATACAAATTGGTAGATTCTTAGGGAATAATACTTTGTCCATCCATCAGCTGTCTGTTGTCTGTCAATCACTGGTAGTCTCACTGTGACCTGTAGTTTAACTTGGTCTTAGCTTGATAAGTTTGAATCAGATACTCATTAGACTTTATATTTTTATTTCACAGCATCTGAAGAACTGAATAGCATAAGATATAACTAATCTGGAGTTTGTGTGAGGAATGCCAGTTATGAAAAGGTTTAGCATTTGAAGAACTGAATAACATAAGACTCATAACTAATTTGGAGTTTGTCTGAGGTATGCCAGTTATGAAAAGGTTTAACGTAGAAACTATTGTGCTTTATTACTTGAAGAAAACTATGGTCACAGAACTTTATACAGTTGTTTCTAGCATGTAAATATTTAAGTGCCATATAGTCTCGATTCCATTTTGGATTTTGAGTAATGCCAATCATAACATAATCTTCAGCATAGCTGGTAAATTGAAGATTCCGCTTTTGGCATCAGAACTTTATCCGGTTATTTTCCAGCATTTGAAGAATAAAGAGTGCCATGATACCCATAACTCTTAGATTTTGCATTTTTGTTTCTTATGAAAAGATTTAGCTTGGAACATAACATTGTTCTCAAATTGAAAGAAAATTACACCTTTGACCATACTTTTCCATGTGTTTCTGAAAAACAGGTGCTTTTCAAGTGAAGTGAAGGAATTTCTCTTTTATGAAATGAAAGAACATCATATTAGAACAATGAATTTATGGAGAATCAAGTGAAATAGGCCTCATATTTTCTCTGAAGAACTGAAAGCTTCTAGTGAGAGTATATTTGCTAACAGCAAATATACTCTTAACTTTGATGAATTATACTCTTAATGGTCTACTGTAATTACCAATTTGTACTGCTTGGGAAGGTAGTTTTACAACTGTAGGCCTCAACTCATGAACTTTCGCTAGTATTGTACAACTTCTTAAATTTATGTACACTGTCTGAATTAACTCTGCTCTCTGTCATTCTGTTCCATTTATACTCTGCTCTTATGCTTAAAAGTACATACTTCATTACATTTTTTCTAACAAGTTTCTTGCTTAATTTTGTGTCATTCCCTCTGGTTACTCTATATCTCTTGAAGAACTTTTTGCTGTCCACATCATTAATCTGTTTAAATCCTGAAAGGTTGTGAACAGGTCTCTCTCTCTCTCTCTCTCTCTCTCTCTCTCTCTCTCTCTCTCTCTCTCTCTCTCTCTCTCTGAGTGGTTGAATTTAAAGCCTCTGGCCTTTCCCTGGAACTTAGCTCTCTTAATTCTGGTATCATCTTTGTGACATCTCCATGTTATGACTGAAGGATAACTGAAGAACTCATGTGTAAATGTTGTAAAAGGAGGCCTTATACATCTCCCACCATCATCATATCTCAGCTGAAATTTAATTATTGGCATAAAAGCATAGATCATACATTTCTGTAAGGTTGCCTCTGCTTAGCAAATGTAGATTTACGAGAGGTGTGGTTAAAGAGTTGATTTAGCCTTTTGTTTTATGTTTTTCAAATAATACTTCTACTTATTCTTATTTCTCTCTAATAACTGAGTTTCCATCCAATCAATAGTATTTCACTTCCAGTGAATATGTTACACTGCAGGCAACACAGTGTTCCTTAGAACGCCCTTTATTTTAAATCATGGTAGAACTTTTTATGGCTAATAAAGCCTTGCAGCATTATAATGTATGGCATGAATGTGCAAGGCATCACTAGTTTGAAGTACAGGAGTCAGAAGTTGCAAGAAGGATTACCTAGCCATTGGGGGACGCGTTCCATTCTGAACAACAGCTTATACTCACAGTCTGACAGAAACTGCAGCGTAACAATTTAATTTTTTTGTTTTTCCTTTCTCTCTTGCAGTCTCTTCTATCAGCTACAGACAGTGTTTGGTCATCTTATGGAATCACAGCTTCAGTATTATGTACCAGACAAATTTTGGAAGTGCTTTAGAATGGATGGACAGCCAGTCAACGTCAGAGAGCAACAAGGTTTGTCTGTATCTGTGCTTGACCTTAAATTGCTGCTTGCAGTCAACACAGTTTGAGTGTATATAATTTGTTGTAGATTCAAAATGTGCTAGAGTGTAGTATGGGACCCTTAACGTTTAACCATCAAAACTTTTTATGAATGAAAAGCAAATTATTCTAGATATGTCTTAACTTTATCTGCAATATGTTTACAAAGTTCTTTCACCTATATTCCTTTTTATGCTTTTATTCTGTCTTTTCTGGGCCTAGGACCAAATAAGATATTATGTATTGTTTTGATCTGTCATCTTTTCATTGTTCGTTCTGTCTGTAAAATTACAGTGTTCGTTCAATAATGTAGTTAACATCATTCATTTTCACTCAGATTTGGTGAAAAAGCAGTATATACATTAGATACCCTATGAATTTGATAACAGAACTGCTCTGTCTCACCCTTTTAGGATTTCTTTACAGAGGTATGGCTGTTGTCCATCAAGTACGTACATGTAAGCCTGTTAATGATTTTAACAGTAACTACAAAATGCCAGAAACAGTTCTGGTCCTTTCCAATGCTTGAGTATGCCCAAATCTCAAATATATGAATTAGAGTGGATGAATTGAATGTAAAGGATGCTAAGGGATTTATTTTCTCTTGTTCAGATGTGGTGTCAGTTAGTGCACTGCTATTACGTTTGTGTATTGCTCGTGTTGTTAATGGTTTGGGAAGTGAACTTTGTGTTGTGATGCTTTGACTTTGAATGATTGGTGTTTTGTTCAGTTGGAAAATGTGTCCATTCAAGATGACTGCAGGCTGTAAGCTGAATTTGTGTTAGTCTGAGATTAAAAGAATCACTGAGGTCTTCTTTAAAGATGCACACATTCTGTTCTGGGTGAGCCATTGTTCCAATTATGCAATGGGAACTTATGGAATGTACATTTTAATTGCATTGATTTTATCATCGGGTGTGAAGGTTGGGTGAGTGTGTTGGAATGGTTCGGAGATATGGAATGAATGAGAGGAAAGGTTGACAAAGAGGCTATATGTTTCAGAGGTGGAGGGAACAAGGAGAAGCGGGAGACCAAATTGGAGGTGGAAGGATTGAGTGAAAAAGATTTTGAGCGATCAGGGCCTAAACATAAAGAAGGATGAGAGGTGTTCAAGGAATAGAATGAATTGGAACTTTGTGGTATGCCGGGGTCAATGTACTGTCAATGGATTGAACCAGGGCATGTGAAATGTCTAGGGAAAACCACAGAAAAGTCTGTGGGGCCTAGATGTGGATAGGGAGCTGCAGTTTTGGTGCCTTTTTTTTGTCTGCTTTCCTGAAGCAGGGGCCAGCAAAGCTGTTTCCTGTGGGGCAAGTGATGCCGGGAATGGATTGAAGGCAAGCAGAAATGAATATGTACATGTGTATATATGTATATCTCTGTGTATGTATATGTATGTATGTGTATATGTTGATTCCCAAGGGAATATTTTTTTTTCCATCTTGGAACACTGAAACTATTTTCAGGAGTTAAAATTTCAACATAGATGAAAAAAAATTGTTGGTTAAATTAGGCTGTACACTAGAGCACAAGATGCAAGGAAGGTGGCCTTTACCATAGCATTCCTCTGAAACCTTTCGTTGGAGGAAGTTAAGAAAAGGGGCCTTTGACATTCTTCTTCCACCTTGATTTACATCTGGTGAATCTAACCTGTAATTACCTTTTTGTTCCGTATGGGGAGGGAGTCTTACACCAATGGGACCCCATCTCATGAATATTCTTTACATTATACAACTTTTTATGTTTTTAATGTTGTCCACCTTTGCCACATCCTTGTTGAGTTTACATCATTCATTCACCACTCATATACTTTAGAATTACTTCTTCATATTTTTTTTTACAAATTTCTTACTTCATTTCATGTTATGACCTCAGGTTGATCTGTCCTTTCTTGTTTTCAAGGATTGCTCTCCAGGACATTTGTCAGTTTTAAAAACTTAAAGGTTGTGACCAAGTCACCCCATCACTCCTCACTTTTCCAAGGTGGGCAAATTTAAGGCTTCTAACACGTCCTTGTAACTCAACTTTCTTAATTCCGGTACCACCTTTGTTGTTTTCCTCTGGACCTGAACCAAATTTAAGAAGCATGCTCTAGTCTTGGCTTCATTTATGATGTGATCATTTTGCTGAATGTTTCCTTATCTCTTAACTTGAATGCAATTCTAATTTTGGCTTTGGAGATTTCTCCTCCCAGAATCTGATTCTGTTACACCTATTATTCATCAGTGAAGGTGTTCAGAATTTTGTTTCTAGTCTGATTGAGATTTTTTTTTTTTTTGTACCCCTCCTCCTTTGTGTGGGTAGGCTTTCAAGCTCATTGGACTGGCTGAAGAGGAGAGGAAATGTAAATTTTGAAGGTTGAAAAACCTCTTTTGTCTGAGGTTTTGCCCCAAAAGCAGTTTTTCTTGTTTTTTCTTGTCTTGCTGAATGTTTCCTTATCTTTGAATTTGGATACAATTTTAATTTTGACTTTGGAGATTTTTCCTCCCAGAATCTGATTCAGTTACACCTCCTTCATGTGGGTAGGCTTTCAAGCTCACGTGACAGGCTGCAGAGGACAGAAATGTAAGTTTTGAAGGTCGAAAACCCTCTTTTGTCAGAGGTGTTGTCCCACAAGCAATTTTATGTTTTTTTTTTGTCCAGCCTAGCATTCTCCTTTTTCAAAAAACCTTTTCTCCATATACCTTTTGGTGATTGCCTTGGGGTGGCACTGTGATTTATGAATTATAACCTCTGAATGACTGGGAGCTGATGAGCTGGTGCTGTTGGCCTGATTGCTGTCACTGATTGGCAGAGAGTGAACCCTGTTGTACAGGTAAAGGCTTTATTTTTTCAAAGATCTACCAAAAAAGGTGAGCAAATTAGAACTTCATTACCAATTATATTTAGGTTGGAATGATTCTGACTTGATATTCCCCAAGGGATATCTCGTGATTGTGGTACACTGCCAGAGAAAAAGGTTTTCAGCCTTCAAAATTAATGTTTTTAAGAATTCTTTAGATTAGTTTAACTGCTTTTTTTTCTTTTTAGATGCATTTGAATTTTACACAAGACTGACAGAACAGATTGATGACCATTTGAAGAGCCAGCAAAAGGATAATGTGTTTGCTCGACGATTTGAAGGAGTTTACTCCATCCAGAGAATATGCCAGGACTGTCCTCACAGGTTTGTTAGCGTGCATTAAGTTTGTCCTGGTAAACTCACCTGACAAACACTGTATCACCATCTTATTGCAGGATTTTGTCAAGTTTATTTCAGAAATGTTTATTTTATTCTAAGAGTTAGAGGTGAAGTAGATATTTTGGCACAAAGTGAACTTATAACATTCACAATCCGTTTGTCAAAGAACAAGCAAACCAAGTACAGTACTTTTGTCATATAGAAAGTGTTTTGTTAGACAACTTTTTTTCATTTTTATGTACTGTACCTTGAATTTCAGATATATTACAAGGGATATATTTATTTCATTATTAAATGAAAAATGAGACAGGCTCAGTTTTAGCTTGGGCCTTTTCTATAACCAGAGCAAGTTTTCCCATACTTAATACTTTCCAAAGACTAGTAACAGCACAGCTTTTCACATTCCTTCAAGCTTGATTGTCACATGTTTCTTTATAGTTCATCTGTTACATCTGCATCCCATCCCATTATCTCATTTTTGTTCTCCATTGCAATTTAACATTATCTTACATTGTCTCTAAATCCTCCTAAATCCATTTTTTTTCCATACTTATGACATTTTTTTTTCATTAACCACTTTACATGATGCTTATCTTATTTCTTTGTTATTCCCACTGTCTGCTCTTGCATGTGGACATGTACCTTATAAAAAGATTATTCCATCTACTTATATTTGTGCAACTTTTTCTTCAAAGTGATTAACAGGGCTCAGACTAAACATGCCTCATTCAAAGTACATCCTGGGTGAAAGAAAAAAGTAAAAGAAAGTAGAAATTAACCTGGGCTCTGCAGGTCTTTGTAAACCCAACTTTTAAAGGTAGAAAGGACATAAAGACAGGAAAAGATAGAAGGAGGATTAGAATTTCACTGCTTAAGTTGTTCAAGGGAAAAAGAAGGTATCATAACGTTAGCTCTTGAATGGCCAGTCATGGAAAACTGCAACCAAACACGTACTTTGGGTCAAAGCCTTTGGGAGGTCACACATGCAGATAGCTCATGAGAACAGTGGCCAAAACAATACCTATGAAAAAGAGAGAGCAGCAATATTTTGGCAAATGGAAATAGATCATTAAAGAGAGGGAATGCCTTGAGAATTAATGGGTTTGGAAGGCTTTTGATTCCACTTTGTTTAAATTGACAGTTGATATGTGAGTAGAACCCCATCTTTCGTGACCAAGACCCTTACCAACAAGAAAAATAATTATGGCACCTAAGCAACCCCTCAGCTTTTGGAAAATAGATTTTGTGATTATGATTACCTGGAGTTTTCATGATAGAGTAGAAGATGTGTTTATGCCCAATATGTTTATTATTACACATTTACATTTTGGTGTTTTGAAATTGAAGGAAGTGAAACAATTGATTCCTAAAAATGTAGGAGAAATTGTAGTTTAGTGCTTATAGACTTTACTAGGTTACTGCTTCCCCATTTTGAGATGCTGCACTGGTCCAAATTGAGAGAGGATATGAGTTCAGTTTGAGAAAGAGAATAAGTATTAGAAGGAGTAGGAGATGGGAAGTGATTTTGTGTAAAGTGGAATCATCAGCAGGAGACTTAATAGGGTTAAAAGCAGAAGAGAGATAATTTATTGAGAGAAGAGAGTACACAGTAGGACAGAACCCTGAGGAACGCTACTGTTGATAGGATAGGAGGGTGAAGCTGCTTCAGTAATTAATACTGCAGTGGAATTGTCAGAGAGGTTACTAAGTATGAAAGAACGGTTAGAAGCAGAAAAAAGCAAAGGAAAGGAGTTTAGAAAACAAAATCGTATGTCACACCTTGTCAAGTGCTTTGGAGATGTTGAGGGCTACAGCAACATTTTGCCATAATCCCAGATAGAGGATGACTAAAGTTTGCCATAATCCCTGAAAGAGGATGACCAAAGATGCTTCGCATAGGAGATATCACCATACTGGTAACCTGAAAGAAGGGAATGTGATTTTTACATGTTTAAGGAAGTGAAAGTTAGAGAGAGCTTCAAAGAATCTGGAAATAGCAGAAGTGAGAGCACTGGAGCAGTAGTTTAGAGGGGTTATAGCAGTCTCCCTTCTTATGGATAGGCTACACCAGGGCATGCTTCCATGAAGAGGGGAAAAGCCTAGCTTTTTAGACAGAAGTGTAATAGGTGAGCAAGGTTTGAAACTACTAGCTCAGAGACACAGTCCTTTAGAACTTCAAGAGTTATACCACCTAGGGAATATGCTTTGTTCCCTTAGAGTTGGGAGAGTGCCTGATAAAGCCTGCTTTAGAAGAATACAGGTTCAGTGGGATGGAATGGAGTTTGATTATTAGAAGCAGAATCATTCTGTTGAATAAGAGGACAAAAATACCAGAAAGAGCAACTTTAACAGTTGGAGAGTTAGCTATAGATTGATGATGTCTGAAGAGAGGAGGAAGGTTGGATTACAGAAGTTGAGGTCTGTGGTTGCTTTTACGTTACAGAAGTTGATGTTTGTGGTTGCTTTTACGCCAATGAATGATGTATAGTGAAGTGTATAGCATCAATCATACCAACAAAATAACATAATTTGTGCTTTAAATTTGCTAACATCCCCTGTAGCTTCAGCACTTTCTTTGCCATCTCAGCATATTCTTGTACATCCCAGTTTTATTCTGAATTCCTTAATGCTTTTAATGCTAAAATATTTAGTCTTTGTGTCATATATATTTTCTCTTGTTTAGCTGCTATTTTTGATATGGCAGATGGTGCTTTAATTTTTCTTGATATGCGGTTTAAATTTATTACCACAGATTGATTTTGAGAGATGCCATTGATTATACATATATGTAGCACAAGGAAACAGACGAAAGAATGGCCCAACCCACCCACATACACATGTATATACATAAACGTCCACACATGCTTATGTACATACCTATACATGTCAATGAATACATACATATACATAGACAGACATATACATATATACACACGTACATATTAATACCTCGCTAACGCGGGAGACAGCGACAAAAAAAAAAAAAAAAAAAAATATTAATACTTGCTGCCTTTATCCAT
>JAUUDY010603894.1:0-17896 GCA_032361765.1 Panulirus inflatus | reverse complement strand
TATTGTTAGTTAGCCCAACAACAAATTTAGAGGCCAAGGTGATGATAAGGAGCTGCATTAACATATTACAAAGATGGTGGCAGCGATTTGTATCTATTTTTCCAGAGTAACGAATTTAACTGATTGCATATATATATATATATATATATATATATATATATATACTGTCTGTGAGGGTTTACCTCACTGTCCCCAAATTTATTCGAAATACTGGAATAAAGGAACTTGGCCAGCAAGAAACAAGAATGGCTTAAATCCCACAAAGACCAGATAAGTTTTTGACCTCAGTGAACCTGATGTGTGAAACTGAGGCTTAGTATATATCCCTTATTGGGTGTTGTATATGGGGGCCATTCCTTATCCGTTCCGTTTCTCGGCCATCCTTTTCATGGTGAGGGGAGGGATACCCGCTGGCTGAAGGACACGTAACTTTAATTTCCTCTCGGGGTCCTCATACTTGTCCTTCATCCTCTCATCTGTAGCCTGTCTTCTGTTCACCATTACACACCTGATAATGAGATTACTCCAGTTTTGTTATCAGTGTTTATTCAGATAATGGATGATGATGATAGTCTTCGTCTATTTAAGAGACTAATGGAAGATAAGCATGACAAATTCTGGAAGGTTTAGTAATATATTTGCTCAACAGATGACTCTGTCTGTGCTTGTGACTGGTGTATATGTTCGTTTGGGTTGATCTCAACTTTGACTTGTAGATGGCATCTATCTCATGGATTTTTAGGGCATAGGGTGTCTTTTTCCACCATCTAGAATACTCTCTGATATATTTGAATTTTTCCAATGTGAAAGATTTGGATGTTGATATTTGGATAGTGGGAAATATTGAAAATAAATCCTCGGAGACAGAATCAGAAATTTTGACAGACGAAAACATCGACCTGGGAGCAGCAGAATTCGGGAATCGCCGATGTTGTCATGATGTTTCTCTCCTTAGGTGAGTTGTATGTGAAGCTGTTCTTCTCTTGGAAACTGTACAGGAATTGAACACCAGAGAGCACACTAGGAAAGTGGACAGAGACGTGAGGATACGTCAGATTTCGTCAAAATTTGAGATTATCATTTTTTTTGGGTAGTATCACTTGCGATTGGGGCTTCCATTCATAACAAACTGATCAGAGAATGTTCAAGACATTTTGATGTATTGACTCCATTATTGGTACCACTCCAAGGTATAATTACTAGTGAAGCTACGTATGGACAAACAGACGCACGGTTACATTACATGAGAGACTTAAATTTGACTTGTCTCGCCGTCTTGCTGCTATTTCATTCGTCATCGCCTCGTCTGAAACCGCATATTTAGTGTCACTTGGGAGTCATTTGGGACTGATTTTACTCATTAGGGGCCAGAAAGGTTACCAGCATGACAGAGGACAGTCGCCAGTCAAGGACAATTCGCCTCGCAGGCCATTGACTAAATGGAGCAAGCCAGGTCAGTGTTCTTCTCTAGCAGCCAAGTGATCCCCAGCAGGAAATTAATATAATGTTGGTACATCTCCTCTCTAACATTTCAGCTGTTAGATAAGGTTAAGTAAGGTTTTCATAGGCTATAGGTAGGTTGTTATTTTTATAAGTGTTATACCTATTTCTACAGTAATTAACCCAAAATTTTCCCAGATATACAAAACCCTGATCACCTTATCTAATATGGTATTGTTCAGTAAAATGTAATGGTCAAAATCATGCTTTACAACTGTTGTTTTATTCTTCTAACTATATTAGCATTGCAGAAATGATTCATGAAGAGAGAGAGAGATGAAAGTAGGAAATAAATTCCATAGCCTCACTGTTTAAGGAGAGTAGGTATCGTACAGTAATTTGTCGTAAGGTTAGTCTCTTCGAAGAAACTGTGGAAAACAGCAGCCAGACATGTGGTATAGGTTTAAGTCTAGGTGGTAGGGATACATGCACATGGGAGCATTGGCCACAATGATTACCTATAAGTCAAGGCGAGAGCAGCAGCAGCTTCACGATGGCCAGAAAGAGAAGCCAGATCCTCTCAAATGATATGGAGATGTCATGGGAAATGTTAGAAATCTCGCCAGAATTCCTGACAGAGGAAAACCAGATGTGAATCACACAGGAAAGAAAATCACCAGTGATTCTTCTATTGCAAATCCTGTCTTAGTGATGAGAAATAAGGTGATGGGATTCCAAGATGAATTGCAAAGTATTGCTTTTATTAAATATATAGACAGACGTTGATTATAGTGATACATTTTTTGTGATGCTGTGATGTTACAATATAACTAGATGTTCACTGTAAATAGAAATAAAATCACTCGGTCATTTGTAAAAAACAAGGACTTCTCTGACACTGAATGATGAATGTTGGTTATTGTATAATCTTCTATGACATTGCTGTATCTTTTTACCTTCATAATTATTTACAGATGTGGTAAGTAAAATAAACGAGTTGAATTAAAGATTATCACTGAATTTTACCTGTTTTTCCTTAAATCAGTATTTTACTGCAGATTTCTCTTTTTTGTGATTGTAGTTGTAATAGAGTATTTTGTTTTAGGTAACTGATTGAGCGGTCAGAGCTGATATTGCAAAATGAAATGCCATCAGATCCTTACTGGCGCTTGCAATGCTGGTGACCGCTGCTTTGCTGTTGGTAGTGTGGAAGGTGTGCCATTCACAGTAAGTATTTCTTTTAACATGGTGGTAATTTATAGAGTACACTTGCTCTGTTTAGCATGCTATATGATTATTAAGCTATGATTATTGAGGTTTTATGTTATTCATTTTCATATCATAGCTTGATATGCCATTTTCAAATCTACAGCAGGGTAATCACTGCATTACTCACTTCATGATGTTGAAAGACTTTGAAATAGTGTTCAGCACATCAAATTAGGGATATATTTCAAATATCTCATTTCGCACAATAAGTTTAAGGAGGGGGATGGCCATGGCAGGAAATGTCAGGCTGCTTTGTCAAACATGTATATATAACATGCTTCATCCCTCTTACACACTTTCTGGGTCCTCTCCCTTCATTCCATCCCTTTATATCCAGCTTGGGATGGGGTCTCCCCCATCTCATTTCCCCTACACTTCTGTCGCATGTGTCCTTTGTGCCAATCTCTTCTCACTCATTCTTACCTTATTTCTAAACCATTTCAGTATGCCTACTTCAGATCTCTCAACCATACTCATCTTTTTACTGCACATAGTCCTTACCCTATCATTAATTACTCTGTCAACCCTTCTAACACCCCATATTACCCTCAAACATTCCATATTTAGCATGCTCACCATCTTATGTACATCTTCATTTATGTTCCTGCCTCACATCTGTACCTTGGAAATACCCATCTTTGCCTTCTGAGATAATGACCTCTCTACACATTCTGCAATGCTCTCAAGGCCTTCACCCACACACTCATCCTATGACTCACTTTTTCCAATTGTTCCTCTCTGCCATGTCCATGTCTTCACTTCCTCCGAGTTTTTCCCATTCAAACTCACACTCTAACTGACCAGTCTCTGTGCACTTTTAAACCTGATGATTTGCTTTTATTCATATTTACCTTAACATTCTTCTTTCACACACTTACCCAAACTCAGACACCAATTTCTGCACACTTTCACTCAAATTTGGTACCAGTTCTGTGTCATCTGCAAACTCTTGACTTGCCTCTCTGGTCCCTCCACCCCCAAGAGACTACATACCTGCCCCTGTCTCCATGACCCTTGCAATTACGTCCGTTACCTCCCCATCCATAAACAGATTAAACAGGTATGGTGATATCCCGGAGCCCTGCTACAGACCCACCTTCATCTGGAACCATTCACTCTGTCTTATACTTAATCACATTTACAGCTGACTCTTGATAAATACTAACTGCTTTTGATTGCTTTTCTCCCACACCATATGTTCGTAACACCCTCCACAAAGCATGTGGATATTTAAATCTTTACCCTGATTTTTCCTATGTTACTAACGTTTGATTTCTTTTGTAGGCATATGCTGCTGGCTGCAACATTGTTATTCTGGCCAGCACATATGAGCGTGTCCAAGTGATTCCGGGAGTGTGCCATGACAATGTCCAGATATCTTGTGTTGACTGCTCCACTGACACAGGCAAGATAGCAGCAGCTTATGGGAAGCTTGTGTGCATATTTGAACCCACACCTTTAATCAATCAGATTAATGAGCATGTAAGTTTTTATTTTTATTTTTGAAAATTATCATGTCTTTTGAATTTTATTGAATTACTGTACTCAGTTCTGATTTTTTCTTTTCTTAGTACTGTATATCTTGTAGGTTTTTGCTGAATATTTGAAGACTCGGGTACAGATTGCAAATTTAAGTCAACATGTAAGCAGTTTTTAGTAGTCTGTAAGAATAGAAGTTTGTGTTAAGGTTAGAGTTGAGTTGAAGAACCAACTTGAGTAAACTTAAGTTAACCCGTCTTACAGGTAATCATCACCTTCTCAATCATTACTCTCCAGTTTAACTTACCATGTGTACTTGACAGACTTATACCAAAGTAATTTGATAATTTTTCTCTTCCCCATGCCTTCATCCAATAGCTCTCTATGGTTTTTTAATATTCTTGTATTATAATATTTTTAGCTTTATTATTATTATCCTGTGTCTGTGTTTAATTGATATTTTAAAAAGCTGTAACTTGACTGATAAAGTTGTAGGTATTGATGGATTTATGGGTATTTTCTTTATAGAAACTAGACTACCGATGGATTCAGACGGGAGTGATCGAGGCAGAGAGTTACATAAATACCATGTCATGGAATGTGGAAGGGACACGCCTCCTAACTGCAGGAGATGTGCTACAGATGTGGGCATCTCCCTTGGCAAAGCTTGCAACTGCAGAGGATGGTAAACTTTTTACCTCTGAATATACTCAGTAACTTCATGCATTGTGCTGAAATAATCAAATTTTTGCATTACAGAAATGTTAGTTTATTTAGAAGCTTTTTCAGATTATTTATTATATTTGATATAAAGGTATTTGTCATATTTATGTGGTATCATAAGATACAGAAGTGTAACTGACACAAGTTACATGTTTTGTCAATCTTTTTTTCTCAGGACCTTACCCTGTGATGTTTGATTTGGATAGTGATGCTGCTGATGAAGAGGAACCAGTGTGGTTGTGTATTTGGCGATGTGTCACAGCAGTACCAACTGTATTTCTATGTTTCTCACCAGATGGCACCCTTTTTGCCACAGCAGCAGCTAATGATCGCTTAGTCAAGATATGGTATGATAACAAGCATAGTAAGTATTTGATCCTTTCTGTGAGGCATAACATTAATTTTGTTCCATCTGTTTTATACAAATATAGTACAGTATCATTTAATTAGTCATGCATTCCCAGCTTCAAAGTTGCACTCCACTTGGGAGCTGGGTAAGGGGGACATTCATGGAGCAGGATTAACCACCTGGAAGTGGAGTCTTAAAAACTTTATACATATTATTATCTATCTGTCTGTCTATATCTCTGATACCCCATCCCTCTTGGAACTCCCTCAAGAGGGTGACCATGGCAAAAGAGTTTCCATAACTGGTGAACTCCAGAGCTGCTGCTTAGCCTTCAGTGTCTCACCCTTATGAGGCCAGTGGGAAAGGGCAGCTCTAGTGCAGTGTTTCCAGAGGCTCCTATCTAATGTTCCTGCATAATATCCCAACTTACTACTTTATTCTCCTGCTTGATATTATTATCAGTATTGTTATAAAACCTAACGACCCCTTTTGTAAGGATCCTGCTCTTCAAGGCTGCACTATATGCTAAAGCGGGAAAATGCAGGATTCCTTAGGGTGAGAAGGTCTTTGATGAAACTGTACTCCAAAGTTATTGGAACACTATCTGTTTATTGAACATTTACAGTGTTTATTCTGTAGACTAGTGTTTTTCAACCTATATGATTTACTAAAGGCACCCAAAGCTTATTTGTCATATTTTGCGGCACCTCTGTCCAATATTCACAGTATTTTGACACCCCTGTCCCATGTTATATTCCTTAAACTTTTTTGTATTATTGTCTTAGTGTTCATATTTTTTATTCATACAGCTGGGGTATAGGGTTATTATGTAATGTTATTAAGATAGAAAAAAGTGTCTGATTTCTAGTGAAATGTGAAGAAATAAAAAGTTGCTGTGTTATCATGATTTATCATTGGAAACTTCTGTGGCACCCTCAAGAAATGTTTCTGGCGCCCTGGTTGGGAATCACTACTTTTAACGTACGTAGTACATTTTCAAGGTTCTGACAATGACTGATTTTCTAGTGCTGGCTCCTGCTCGTCCTCAAGATGGAATAAACTTGACTAGCGAGATGACCCGTTCATCTGTTAGTTTCAGCTACATTTACTTGCCCCATCCTAGTGCTGTCAAAGGATTCACTTGGAGGGCTACCAGCAAGTATATGCCCAAGTAAGTTGAAATAGCTATGCTTGATCAAGATTTCATTGATATTCACATGTTATGCACTTGAGTGCTTAAAGTCAGCTCATATGTAAGTTGAAAGTTGCAGCTGTGATAACATGGATGACAAGATAATAGATGGAAAACTGAGATTGTAATTTTCCTGCTTCAGACTACTGTTACTGCATTTATAAATGATTTACAAAATGAAAGATGGAAAACTGAGTTAGAAATTTTGCTGCTTTGTAGTACTGGTACTATATTTTATGAATGATTGACAAAAGATAAAGTCTTGAGGTAGTATGGAAATTTAGAAACAAAGGTTATAGTGTTAATGACAAGAGTAGCTCCTTTGAATGAGGTATGTTAGATTAAGACTAAGAAAAATAATGGAAGATGGGATGAGAATGTGTAAGAGTTTGCAGAAATATGCCAGGGCCATCATTATTGAACTTTGGCAAGTACAGTAGTCTTTTGAGTAATGTCTTCTTCCTCGCCTTTCTGTAAAACTTCTTTAATATCAACATCCAATATGCAGCTATACTGTTAATGACTATTTTGTCTGATAAGTATTTCTCTTTTGAACAGGGGAAGTGTAAGCAACATGTTGGTGACATCATGTCGTGACAATATTAGTCGTGTGTGGGTGGAGACAGTTTTGCCTGATGATGATCTTGTGTCTCTCCATCATCTGGATCCAATTGCAGCGCAGAATCCCCGTTTCCGAACACATCGCCATAAGCATCGTTTTATGCAGAGGTTGAAGCATATGAAGTATGTATGACAAACATTGACATTTATTATTGTTGTGATTACTTGATGCCCATTAGGTTGTCAGCAAGTTGGTTTGCCTTCGGTAACTAGTCTGTAAATTTGCAGTGTGCTACTAACCTGCTGATCTATGTGCTAACCTAAGGTTTTGCTAATGTACTGACAGTACTAATTTGCATCTAGTTGAGAGGAATCCACACACTCTTGACACAGGATTCATCTTACCTCCTTATGTTCAATTGGCTTTGTACTGAGACTTATGGAGTCTCTTGGCTTTACAGTGTGTTGTGAGCACTTTTTCAACATTTTTTCCCTCAAACAGAATGTTCGTGTAAATTTTGGTGCTGTATATAGTAGCAAAATCAAGTGCAGTATATTCATTCCATTAACTTCATATTGTAACACATAACCATGGTTTTCACATTATTCTCCTTACAGCAACAAATATTTGATTTGTTTGTTGACATTTGCAAGTAAAGTACCGCTGGTAGTCTCTCAGAAAATGAAAATCTTGTGTATAACCCAAAGTGCAGAAGTTGGTGCTTTTGATGATCAGGAGGAAGGATTAGATATTGTAATGATGGTCAAAAAGTGAAATGATGGTGTGGCAGTAATCATGGATTGGCACAAATGTAAGCAGATCAAGAATGCTTATGAACTTGCTTTTCATTGCTTTTGAGATCAAAATTTGCATACGTTGTAGGTTGATGCGTTTTGATGACGTGGGTTACTCCTCAATGCAAGAGCAGTATTCATTTGTTGGCAGACATCTTTACAGCCAAAGTGAAAAAGATACACAGTTCTCACTCTGAGAAGTCAGAAGATGCCTGAGTGTCATAGAATTACTCTTGGCATATTCAAGAGGATTCAGGCACACCATGGTTTACATAGTATTGTGGTAGAGGTTGTGACCATTGAATCAGTGGAAGCCTAAAAGAAGGGGTTTGAGGACATGTGCTAGGATTATTTCCCCAGCCCCACCTTCAACTGGAACCACTTACCCTGCTCTCTTCTTGTACACATGCCTTACTCTCTTATGAAAACTCCTCTACTTCTGACAGCTCTCCTACCACACCATATGCTCATAATACTTTTCGCAAAGCATCTTTATCAGCTGTATCAAATACCTGCTCCACATCCATCAGTGCCACATACAGATCTTTCTGTTTCTCAAAGTATTTCTCACAGAAATTCTTCAACACAAATTTCTGATCCAAACATCCTTTTCCTCATCTGAACCACATTGTTCCTCACCAGTTTGATGATCTGTGCCTGCAGCCACCTTCTTAATCACCAAACTCCCATACACCTTACCAGACTCACAAACTTTTACCTCTGTAATTCAAACATTCACTTTTGTACCCTTGGTCTCTATACACTGGCACTATACAGGCATTCTGCCAATCCTCAGGCACCTCACCATGATCCATACATGCATTGAGTCCTAGCTAGATAATCAACAACACATTCACCCTCATAGGAAATTAAACTGCAGTCCCATCCACTTTGCCATACTTCATCTAAGAGAAGTCTGTCATGGCATTAACCACATCATCATTCATTTTATTTCATTCATGTACAACTCTTATATACAAAAGTACCTCTTCACATATTTTTTCAACAATTTGCTTTTTCAGTGTCATGGTATGTCCAATAGTTGTTTTATCATTGCATATCTCAAAGAACTGCTTACTGTTTACATCACTAATCCATTTTGAAAAATAAAAGGTGATCAGGTCATCCTACTTTTTAAAAGATAAAAGGTTGTGATCAGGTCATCCTACTTTCTTCTCTTTTGCATGGTGGGCAACTTTAAGGTATCAAGCCTTTCTCTTAATTTTGGTGTCATCTTCGTTCCTCTCCTCAGGACCTTCTCTGTTAGTTTTTTGTGTTTAAGTATGGTGACCAAACTTGAGAAGCATATTCTACTTTTGGCTTTGTGTTGTGTAGGATGTGAACTGCTTGCTGATTATTTCCCTGTCTGTGAACGTGAATACAATTTTGATATTTACCAGCAAGCTGTTGTTCACCTTAGCTGTTCTCTTAGGGTAGGACTTTGGTGATAGGTTCAGGACAATGTCAGCTCCCAATTCTGTTTCACACTCAGTTTCCAGCAGTTTCTTTCTTGATCTGTGATTGCTACTTGTATGTTATGGGGAGAGAATTTTACATTCACATTGCCCCTTCTCTTGTGTTTTTTTTTTTATAATTAGCTATTTGTACATTATGGGCAGAGAGTTTTACACTCATGGGATCCCTTCTCTTGTACTTTTTGCACCAAGAAAAAATACACTTTTTTTTGGTTGTATATGTGTATGTATGTGTCATCATTCTTTAGTGTGAAGATTTTGATTAGTATGAATAAATTGGCTCTGCTAATTTTATAGAGAATTTACAAATGCTGGTATTTTTTGCTCACAGAGCATGTTTCCAGATGAGGCGTCATGTGAAGTCAGGTTCCATTGTCATGGGTGGACTTAGTGGGATTGGGACAAGGCCTCTTCCTACCATCCCATCATCCTATTCAGTTCATGATTTCCATATGTATGGAATTCATGCTATGGGGATTACTCCAGGTTAGTTTTTTAGTATGAAAAGTATAGAAGTGTTGAGATTTTATAATAAAGATGTAATGTATTTTATTTTGGATTAGTATCAGGTGTATATTTGCTGAAGGACATAGTATTCAGGTGTTAGAGATGCTGGACTTAATCACCCAAGGAAGCATTATTTTGGGATGGATGAAGGTGTGACTTTTTCCAGTATAGATTGTAAACCACTTCTACATTCTACCACATATTCATTAGCTTTTTAACTGTTTTTCAGAGTTTGTAACATTCCTGCTTATATATCTAATGTTATCTCTCTGCTTCTGACTGTCTAGTAATGCACTTGTAATTCTTTTTATCATCCACTGTTTATACAATAAGGTAACCCATATCCACACGTTCTTCATTCTCATTGACAGACAGAACCATGTAAAGCATCTTGGAGAGTATTTGATGGAGATTGAAAACACATTTACACCCAGAAAATAAGTTATATCAATAAAGATTCGCCCCACTTTGACCATCATAAAACATAAGAAACTGATTGATGCTTGTTCACAAAACTCAGCCACACAGCATCCCATCTAGGTCTGTGACATCACAGCATGGAAATGAAGGTAAACCATGGAAATGTCTGTGGGGCCTTGATGTGGTTAGGGAACTGTGGTTTCGGTGCATTACACATGACAGCTAGAGACAGTGTGATCGGATATGGCCTTTTTTCGCCTGTTTTCCGGTGCTACCTGGCTGATGCAGGGAATGGCGGGATGGCTGTGGGAGTGGATGAAGGTGAGCAAGGTAGTTGAAGATAACACCAGCTTCAGTCAGCATAACCATTACTTTTTTGTATGTTTTCTTTTTATTTTGGAATGGGATTACATCCTTGATTTTAAACATCCAAGGAAATATAGCAGCAAGAGTTTTGTAGTTAACAGTGAAAGTGACCATAATATTCTGCAGAGAAATATTGCATGTTTTCTTTTAAGGACATTGATTGGCATATGCCAGTTCATCCCAGGATATACTTTTTCCATAGTAGCTGGAATGGCATAGGCTGTAGGAGGCCAAAATCTTGGCCATCTTGGAGTTGCTCAGTATGTGTATGTATTATGCAACTCCAAGATCCCTCTTACAGGGCTCCACCAATTTAAGGCTGAACTCCACAGAGGAGCAGGGAAATTGATTGACTCTTTGGAGCAAGAGGAAACTCAACAAAACCGTTCCCCTTTTTGTCAGCAAAAGTCTTGCCAAACTTGACATCTTGCATGTGGTGTAACCACTTGCAGATGGAATCCAGTAACAGCTATCGTACCTAACTCTCATGCCTGAGGATCCCCTTCATTGAAGCTCCCACAGTGCTCAGTGACCAGTACCTCAGATTAGGAAAGCACTTTTTTTTATTTATTTGGTGTCTAGGTATAAGAATCTACTAGATAGTGAAGATACTCTTTATAGTTAGATTGATCTAAAGTCAAATTATCTTGTTGAAAATTAGACAGGTCAGTTTAGGAGGAAACCTATTTTTACAGTCATGAAAAATGTCTTGTATGGGATTCATGTGGTATGTTCACTTATGACTCAAATATTTCCTAGGTCTAACAGAAATTATGTAGGATGATATTTGTTAGTTCTTCCAGGCTCCTGTGTAAACATTTATCAGCAGAGTGAGTATATTTCTGTTGGGATCAGGAAGATGGTTCCTCATCATAGCCAGGACTCTCTGCTAGAACCCTTCATATAAGGATAGTGGCTTCAGTGTTGGCTTTCTTAATACTTACCTTTGCACATGCCTGCGAATATTTACCGTGGCCAACTGCAAAGGCCTATTAGGCCGGTTGATGGCTGTGCTGGCGCAATCCACTTCTCCCACCTATTTTTTGTGTTACTAAGTAAATAAGTAAATCAGTTCAATAGTTAGGTAAAAGCCTAATGAAGTGAATTGTTTGGAAAAAAATGCATGAATAATGATAGTTGTAAATGAGAATTGTTGGTTTTGAAGGATAAAAAACCATTTCAATTTTCCTTTAAAGTCTTTTCTTCATGAAAATTTTTTTACTTAATTCTGGACAGGGTTCAAAGCACAATCAACTATGGTCATTGAGTGTTTGTGGATTAGAGGTTGATAGACATCACCCCTCCACTGTGAAATCACAGGTCTGGATGGGTTGCTGTATGGTTGATGAACACTGAAAGAGCATCTACTAGACTTATATTTTTTTGCCTATGGTAGAGAAGTGGTTTTTCATCTTGTAAAACCTACATTTGTTGCTTCAAGGAATTGATGACTGCTTTCCATATTTGATAGCCAAATGGATATTTGGCCATTTTAGATATATACAGTTGTTTCTTAGATGCTTGAAGGGAAGGAGGTGGATGGTGTCTGGTTTTATAGGAGAAACTGTAGATTATGTATGTGCTGTTATAGATAGTCTTTTACTTCATATACTGTACTTATATAGCTGTTGAATATTTAGTATATCATATAATGTCCGGCATAGAGGCTCATCCAGTCTTCACAGTATCCTATCTTCACCGATCTTTCTATATCAGAATGCTTGAAGGATACAAGGTAAGCACTCTTGTCTAGCCGAAATAAAATGCCAGATTACTCTAAGCTGCCATTTCTCAAAGTACTGTCCTCTTTAAGCCAGGTAGTCATGGCCTAGAAAGTAGATGAAATTCATTAGGTCAGCTGTCTACTTGGATCACCCTCAACTCACAGTCAAAATGATGAGTAATTACTAGAATGTTTCCTTCTACAGTAGACTAGGGTCGGAGTGATGGAAAGTACTTATGTTAATAGAATGAACCCACAATCCCAAGAATATATGCCAAAGGCACATCCTCCACCCAAAGGTGAGCCTACTTGTTCCAGCTACTAGACAGCTGCTATTTGTCAGTCCCAAATGGGATGATGGATAGCCTGGTTATTGTGAGCCAACTGTCCACACTGGGTCTCAAGCCTGTTGATGTATAGCAAGGGATACTGGGCAAAACACCTAACAAGATTTAGTTGGGCAACTGACACAGTATCACTGAGTTTACCGATAGCACATTTTTGGTGTTTATTTTGTTCTGTTGTATATTAGATACCTTGTGGCATTATATTTTACATTGTAATTGTTATTTGTTTTTTCAACATAGGTTTCCAGTTTCACCTTGCAGCCTCAATAAATGCAGAAACTGATATTCCTCTGGTTCCTAGCATCAGTGGAGTAACATCTGGAGAATCAGAGCAGAGTTTTGTTATCCATTGGCTTAATAACAAGGAGATGCATTTCACATCTGAAGCAGAAAACATACTTTTGGAGGTAAAGTAAAAGTGATTGGTTTTCATGTACTAGGGAGATCCCCTCATGTTCTTTACCACTTCTCTACCAATGCATCTGCACTTGTATGGACTGTTTTTTGTATGTCATAATCGTTGAAAGCCTGAAGTTGCTCTTCCATTCTTCTCTCTTGTAATGTCACTTTCGAGAATTGGAAACAGGAAAAGGAACAAAGTGAGGATCTTTTCATCGATGACTGCTTCACTGTAGCATGAAAGGTAAGCACTTATGAAAGAAATGTCAGTGTCTATAGCCACTTTTATGAGTTGAAAACATTGGAATAGTGATATGTGGCAGCTTGACTGTACATTTTCTGGTTCTTCACCTTGAGGCTTCACAAATAATTTCCTTGCACCTCTTTTCAGTTTTCCTACTTTCTCTTGATGGGGCTGCTTTGTTGAGATTTTTATATTCTTAACAGTGTAGTATTCATGATCTTAGAATCTGATAGAGGGATAAGAACCCCTTATGTTTTTTCCAGTGTTATTTTTCTGGTACATTAGTAAGCAACAGCAGGAAGATTACAGATTTATTTGTTTCTCAATCCTACCCGAATGCTTTGTGTATGAGTAATATAATAGATGTAAGCATATGTCTGTTAGATCATGAATGAGTTGCATCTCTGTACCTTTTTTAACTTTTGATATATTGATGGCTTTATTTAATTTTTCTTATTGATAAAGTAAGGGAATTACAGTAATTCAGCATCATGTTTTGTTAACATGCAAATACAGAATGCAACAGGTATATGTAGAATATGTGATACAAATTCTTTTTCCAACAGATAAGTCGTCGTGCAATGGAAAAAGAAACTGCATCATTAGATCACGATCGTCATTCTGAAGTTAGTGATCTAGAAGATCCTCGTCTCCGGGCAACAGCTGGGTTGCGTCTAGGGTCAAGAACTCCTTCTCACATGACAAGTCGAACCCGCAGTATTGATGATGATGATCCTGTCAGTCAGCCAGTAACCTACTGGAAATAAGTTTGTAAAACTTTAGTAGGCTATCCTAGTGGAAGCTGCTGTGTACCTTATTGTGGTGTATTGCACATGATTATACCTATCATAATGTACTGGGGTCCGTGAATAAAGTCAATTAGTTATTCAAACGATTCAAACTGTCATTGGTACATATGCTCTCTGGTTGCCCGAGTTGTGGTAACATTTCAGTTTAGGGGCACATCGAAAACAGCTTTGGAATATTTTCAAATTTGTTTTGCAATGATATAGTCATGTTTGGAGAACATATCAAGACTGACAGAGGATGATTTGGAGCACTATCAAATATTCTATGGTAATAAATAAGTCGATAGTGGGGAGGGCTCTGAAGTTTCGCTTGGAGAAAATTTAGGAATTTTAGCATATCAAGTGAACTTCTTTTTAGTTTTCATGACCTACACCAGTGCCATACGATGTGGAGCATTTTTTTTTTTTTTTATCCTACGAGAATATACACCCGATGAGAAACAGTACAATGCAGATCAGGGAAAATGTGAAGTTAGTTACCCCAAATGTCTGCGAAACATAAATAAGCAAACCCCTGAAAACCAACCTTAACCTACCTTTGTAGCCGAGGTTTAGCTTGAAACACTAATAGAAATACACAACACCTATGAAAACTTAGCATAACTTACTATTGTCTAAGAGTCATTTTGTCGTGCCCAAGGGTTTACACGACACATGAAATCAACCCTGCAAACTGAGGGTTATTTTTATCATTTTCAGATACGTGCTGACAGCTCGGCGTCACGGGGTTACTGGGTCGATGATAAGTGTGACCAACAGCTTCGTTATGCCTGCAAGATGTTGCTCAGTAAGTTGACACTGCTGCTATATATATAATCATTTGACACTTAGTTTATAGATACTTCACCTTGTTAGTATGTGGTCAGCTTACAATGAATATATAGCTAGATGACAATCTTAGTATATGGTCAGTTGACACTAGTTACATATTTAGTTGATACTGTTCGTATATGGTGGGTTGACCCTAATAGTACGGTCATTTGACACTGTTAGTATATGGTCAGTTGACATTGTCAGTATAAGTTTAGTTAACAAAAAGTATATAGTCTATTGACAGTAAATGGTCAGTTGTTACTTAAGCTTATAGTCAGTTGACAGTATGAAGTCAGTTGACTTAACATATTGTCAGTTGAGACTAAATATATATTCATTTGACTTAATACAATGTCAGTTGTCTCTAAGTAGTTCACTGTCATTATATTGTCAGTTGGCAGTATATACCTTCCTTTTGATGGTCCGCCAGCCTCACAAGTAAAGAAGCCAGTTTCATGATGGCATTTTCTTCAGGATTTTTTGTCCATTTTTATTTGTCTTCTTTTCTGCGCTCTTCTCGTAATTCACCCAGTTTGCGTTGTGAACCTTCTGTCCTGCTTGCTAAACGCTGTCTATAGTGTGAGCAGTGTTGGTGCACTGTTGTCAGGATTTGATTTTAGAACGCTCTCGCCAAAGATCCTGAGCGGTACTGCAAGTTCTCACACCAGAAATATCAATGGTGTGGACAGTCCTACCTAAACCGAGATAAAGTACAGGCCCTGCATCGGGGGAATTGAAGGATATTGTTGTAAAATCTCTCCTTGTGCAGCTAATTGTTCAGAATGGGGACAAAGTTCTACACTTGTGGAGCCCCATCGCTTATGTTTAGGGATTCCTTCCTCGCCATGGGAACGTTACACGTTTTATTACGTGGCCCCTATGGGATTTGTGTCCACAGAGGACGAATTCTGCAGACATGGAGAGATCGCACTTTAAGGGGCCAACAACTGTGCCAAGGACGTGGATTACATGCTCGTATGGCACTCTACATAAGTCCACTTTTACCGTGGCCAAAGTCACGGCATAACCATGAACCACAAGTTTGCGTATGCCAGCCAGTCTGCCGAATTCTGTGGGTATGGCATCACAGCCAAGGGTGTGACTGCAGACCCAGGTAAGTTGATTGCGATCGCAGATTCTCCCACCTCCACCAACATCATGGATCTAAGGTCATTCATGGGTCTGGGGAACCAGGTCGCACACTTCACCCCAGTATAGCAACATCGACAGACACCCTCCGCGCCCTCCTCAGGCTCAGGGATGAATTCATGAAGACCTCTGACCTCCGCGCATCATTCTAGGGACATGAAACAATCCCTGGCTCGACTACAGTTCTCTCTCACTTCGATCCTGCCCTTTTCTTCAGTTCTGAGGACAGACGCTTCGTGTAGGAAAAGTGTAGGTTACGCCCTTCTTCTGCGCCACAGTGAGAAGTTGAGGCCGGTGAAGTATGGTTCTCATTTTCAGTGCGAGGAGGAGACAAGATATACTATTATGGAGTTAGAACTCGTGGCGGCAGTGTGGACCATGAAGAAGTGCTGCCTGTAAATGCTGGATCCACCACACTTCGATCTCTCGTCGATCACAGCCCGCTGGTGCTCATTCTGGAAAGCCGAGACCTCCACCGTCTTAAGGAGACGACGCAATTTTCCATTCCGAGTGTGGCGTATGGGGAAAGAGCATACAATCCTCGACGCCCACTTCTGCGTACCAATGAATGACCCTACCCCTGCATTTTTCTTTTTTTTGTGTGCATCATCCCAACCCCCTTGTGTTTTCGCCCCTTTACGAGGTTATCGTGCCTATCTCTCACTATGAAGATAATGAGGTCATCTTGTACACGACATACTATGAAGATGATCTAACCGCAGTCCTGACGGCTATCTCGTATTCACAGTTATCTTGGAAATTATAAAAATCCAGTCAGTAAATGGGTATATATATGAGCCCATGGGTAGAATGTGTTGTTGAAAAAATATCTCGTAATGATGGAATTATAAGAATGAGGTAACTAAATAGGTAGGTTCATATACAAGATATTTGAAAAATATTTTCTTACGTTCGGAAATACGTCATAGTTACGAAGCAGCTCGAATGGATACACATATCTTCCTGACAAAGCAACAGGTGACGTTAACTGTCAATTGTCTTCAGATTATTATACAACCACATGACATGAAGATTTTCCATTTCTTGTTGGTTACTTTTGGCTACAGTTTCGGCTAAAAACACAGATGGCCATAAGACGCCATCGGTAGGCGACCCCTTAGTTTTTTTATCATCGTGTTTTTGAAATGTCAGATATTTGTATGCTGTGTCTCCTTAAGACAGAAATTACAGAGATTATCAAGAAAAGCCATATCGGATGGCTATATTTGAAGGCGTAAACCTGATTTGAGTTACATGTAAGGTTAGAGTCTCATGAACATGTCTTCGCCGAGTCTATTATAGGAAATATTGTACAATTGTTTCTGATCTTGTTCATATATTTGAATATTCATAATCATTTAGGGATGAATGAGAAAGCATCATATGAAATTTTTGAGCCATCTGTAATGGCGTCTTCCCCAAAACAAACGGTATAAAGATCAAAATATTTTTAGAGAACCTTGAAGTGTACTCTTCTGCAAACCGTGGGGCATCCTCCATTATATGAAATCATATCTCTTTCTTCGTTTAGAATTTTGTGTGTGTGTGTGTGTGTGTGTGTGTGTGTGTGTGTTCACCCTCCCCTGTAATTAACATATACACTCTACATAGATATGCTGGGTGAGCTTTCACTGATGTACCTTCCTTCATGACCTGGCAGAGACGTGCCCTGAGGGCTGGACGTACCATGAAAGAAAGTGTTACCATGGAAGCGGGCAGGAGATGAGCTGGGACGCCGCGCGCGACGCCTGCCAGGGATGGGACCCAGAGGCTGATCTCGTAAGCATCCATAGCTTCGACGAGAACTCCTTCGTTGCTGGTAAGACCTGAGGCTTG